>VZQC01005922.1:1306980-1438039 GCA_009823505.1 Rhizomys pruinosus
TGTGTGACATGAGTGCACTTACACACATGCAGACAATGCACTAATACACATAAAATAAAAATTGTGTATATATATATATATATATATATAGTGGTAGAAGAAAAGGCAAAATTAATCCGGGGAGAGGAGGTGTTAGTGAAAAATTAGAACACTCTCCAAGGAAAACCACCGATAGAAAAGCAGATCCATCAAAAAATTTGATACAATAAATGTCGTGAATTTTGCAAATAACAATATTCTTAAGTGAACAATTCCAAAAAGTACATTTGCACATTTCTTGCAGTGCTGGAGTCAAATCCATGGCTTCATGCATAAGAGATAAGAAAGAGGTCCACCAATGGCAATATGCCCCTAAAGTGAAATGTGGAATCAGTCATCTGACTTCCAATGTTTGGATTTTTTTCTTTATAGAAAACCACACTCAAACAATCAGTAACAGAGTATTTAATACCAGATCTATAATTGATTTTTCTCTCATGGATAACCAGTGAATCTATGATTATATTTATGTTTTAGTCTGAATTGACATAGGTAGTTGCTGTTATCTATTTTTAAAAGATACTAATATCCATCACTAGTCAAAGTCTGAAAGTAAGTGGTAAGTTAATTCTGGGACTCATTATGAGATTCACATTATAACATCACAGGTACCTTCGGACAGAAAGAAATATGTCAATAACTTGGCTCAGCTTGCCTTTCAGTTGGGGGATCTGGTACTAGCAACCACAAATAAGGGAAACCATTCTCCTCCCTGAGTGGTTTTTTGGGACTGTGTTACTTCACTTAGCATAATGGCTTTGAGTCCCATCCATTTACCTGCAAAGTTCATGATATTATCTTTCTTTACCTCTGCATAGAACACCATTGTCTAGATGTACCACATTTTTGTTATCCACTCCTCAGTTGAGGGGCATTTGGGTTGGTTCCAACTGTTCACTATTGTGAAAAGAGCTGCAATAAATGTAGATGTGCATGTATCTTTGCAGTAGGATGAGTCTTGTGGGTAAATACCCATGAGTGGTATGACAAGGTCAGGTGATAGGCTCATTTTGAGTCTTTTAAGGGTTCTCCACACTGCTTTCTATAAAGTTTGTGCAAGTTTACATTCCCACCAGCATTTTTTGCACAGAGTTGCTTTCGATATTGGGGTATTTTGTCTTTCCAAATGAATTTAAGGATTTTTTTTTACCAAGTCTGTGAAGTAACTCCTGGGGGTTTTAATTGGGATTGCATTGAATCTGTGTATTAATTTGGGTAGAATGGACATTTTTAATATATTAATTTTTCCAATCCATAAGCATGGGAGGGTTTTCCCATCTCTTGATGTCATCTTCAATCTCC
The DNA here is from genome assembly GCA_009823505.1 of Rhizomys pruinosus. Lineage (NCBI taxonomy): Eukaryota > Metazoa > Chordata > Mammalia > Rodentia > Spalacidae > Rhizomys > Rhizomys pruinosus. The sequence goes on from VZQC01005922.1 coordinate 1,308,322, forward strand.
TTCTTCAAGGGTTTAAAATTTTTGTTGTAGAAATCTTTGATGTCTTTGGTTACATTTATTCCCAGGTATTTTATTTGTTTTTGAGGCTATTGCAAGTGGGAAGGTCTCCTTATATTCCTTCTCCAGTTGCTTGTTGTTGGTGTAAAGAAAGGCAACTGATATTTGTAGGTTAATTTTGTATCCTGCCACTTTACTGAAACTCTTATTTCTAGGAGTTTTTGGTGGATGATTTGAGTTCTTAAATATTTATCTCCAAGTGACTTAGTTTGTTGAGTTCTGTTATTAGTTTTAATCATCTGTATGCAGCATCTCTTGGGCACTGTAATGTATTCAACATTGCCTATACAAAGCCGTCTTCTACCTTTTTTTGTTTGTTTTCTTGCAACCTTGAATAATAAGACCATTTGGGATCCTTGTCTCATTCCTAACTTTAAAAAGATAAGCTTATCTCTAAATAGGACACCTATTTCAAATCTCTGCCTCTGAAGGCTCAGGGATCACTGTGGAAGAGGAAGTAGAAAGAGTTTAAGAGCCAGGTAGGGTGGAGGACCACAGGAAACATTCTTCCAGACAGCTGGTCATGAGAACTCACAGCAATGGTGACAACATGCACAAGTCCCATGCAAGCTCAAACCAGACCAGATCCCAATACAGTCACAAGGAAGTGGGTAAGAAGTCCCAAACCAATTAAAGGAACTTTTGACAATTGATGGCTGCTGGGAGGGATACAGACAGTGTGTTATAGGGATGGAACTCTTGGAGAGCCCAGTGGATGGACCACACTAAAGATAGCTGGGGGACACAAAGTAGACTCTGTAGGCTATATTATATATATGAGTACATTAAACTGGGTGAGAGAGAGTGGGGGGAGGTGCAGACAGGGACACGATCTAAATACCATCAAACTCTATTGTATGAAAATCACAAAATTCAATAAAAAATAAAAATGATTGCCTCTAAACTTTCTTCATCAAGTATGATGTCAAGCATTGGTTTTTGATAGATAACACATTGTTAAAGAATCTTCATTCTGTTTCTGTTATGCTGAGGCTCTCTTTAAATTAGAAATACATCATTGTTTTTACCAAACACTTCCTCGGCGTCTGCTCATGTTGTTTATCTCATAATCCATCAATTTAGCCATCATTAAATATAGGGACTGGAGAGATGGCTCAGAGGTTAAGAGCACTGGTTGCTCTCACAGAGGACCTGGGTTGGATTCCCAGTACCCACATGCAGCAAATAACCATCTATAACTTCAGTTCCAGAGGATCTGATGCCTTCTGAACTCATCAGACACTGTACGACATGGGTACACTTACACACATGCAGGCAATACATTCATGCACATAAAATATTACAAAAATATCTTAATATAAATGATGATGGTAAGGTTACCTGGTCTTGTTGCATGCATACTTAATATGTTGGTGACTAGTCTATCCTGGTGCCCTACTGTCTCATGCTGATGCATCAGGAAGGAGACTAGGTATCTTCTGCTTCTATTCTCTGAGGTCAGGTATATATAATAGGAATTAACTGGTTTTGGTGGTTTCAGGAAAAGTTAACTAGAAAGCCACTTATGACTAGTGTGAAAAGAGATGAGATTACAAAAGAGGTAATAATACTTTTTACCCTGACATAACAGATACTTTTGTTATGTCATTTAATAAATTTTTGGGTCTTTAAAAAATGTATTAGTACTCTCCTATTTAGCTTTTTTTTTATAGTCTTAAGAATTTTATTTTATTTATTTTTAGTTTTTTATTGTTTTATATTTTTTTTGTAAAAATTATATTACAAATCAAACTAGACCCGTGTCACCCTCCCTACCCCCTCACCCCACCAGAGCTCATATATTCTGCCAAACATGTTTTTCATCTTTTTCTCAGTCTTTCTCAAAATTCTCAATATAGAAGTTGACTATTTTGAGAAGTTCACCGTTTCAGTCAGTTCTTTGATGCAGTGTTTGTTGTCGTTGTTGTTGTTGCTGCTGCTGCTGCTGTTGTTGTTGTTGTTGTTGTTTCCAATATGCACCACTCCCAACTACTTGGACAAAAGCTCAAGGAGCCCTGCACAGGAAAAATTGACTACTAGGTAATTGGCACTAGCATCCACAGATGAGGGATACTATTCATCATTTGTTTTTCTGGGACTGTGTTACTTCACTTAACATAATGTCTTCTAGTCCTATTCATTTACCTGCAAAGTTCATGATGTCATCTTTCTTTACTGCTGCATAGAACTCCATTGTGTAGATGTACCACATTTTCTCTATCCACTCGTCACTTGAGGGGCACTTGGATTGGTTCCAGTTCCAGCTTTTGCTATTGTGAAGAGAGCTGCAACAAACATGGGTGTGCATGCATCTCTGTGGTAAGATGAGTCTTGTGGGGTATATACCCAGGAGTGGTATGGCTGGGTCAGGTGGTAGGCTCATTTTGAGTCTTCCAAGGGTTCTCCACACTGCTTTCCATAGTGGCTGTACAAGTTTACATTCCCACCAGCAGTGGATGAGTGTTCCCCTTTCCCCACAACCTCTCCAGCACTTGGTATCATTTGTTTTCTTGATCCTAGCCAGTCTCTCTCTTATTTAGCTTTAACCATCACCTTGACATTACTTATAGTCCTCTGATAGGACAGCCTCAATTGAAGAATTTACCTACATCAAATTGGCCTTTGGCCATGTCTGTGGGGGACTGTCTTGATTATTCACTGATGTAGGAGCCCCATCCCGTTGTGGACAGTGCCATCCTAGGCAGCTTCCTGGGCTAGATAAGAAAGCCAGTCAAGCGTGAGCCATGGAGCAAGCCAGTAGGCAGCATTCCAATGGCCCTGCCTGCAGACTCCAGCTGCGACCTGGAAGTGTAAGCCAAATAAATCTTCCTTCCCAAGTTGCTTTTGATCAAATGTTTTAGCACAGCAACAGAATGACACTAGTACAGTATTTAATTTTGTAATCTTTTTTCTTTTCAAAAATTTTCACTGTATGTATTCATCGCATGTGGTATAGTGTTATATATAAAGACACTTTCATATGTGTATATATTATAGGTTGAGAATATTTTTTCCTAGGAACATTATTTTTTCATCTGTATTTTCTTATCTTTTTGTAGGAAGATCCAATTTGAATTGCAGACTAGTTCTCAGCTAGCATCCCTCAGGGCACCACGCCCCAAAGAGGAGCAAACAACTCAGCAGAGCTGGGTGAAGCTGGGTGGGGCAACAGTGTGCAGCGGCATGGTGTTGGAGGGGGGCTATGATTGGCTCTGAGAACTGATGTCATTTGGTTTATATAAACAGGCTGTAGCAAGGAGTAAATCTAAATTTCCAAGTAACATCATCAAGGAATTCCCGGCCGTCATATTTTTTATTAATTATTGTGAGCATACAGGCCAAAATAGGCCTGCATTTCATTCCAGGTGGCCAGTGGGTTGGAAAGAGGTCCCCTTGCGGACCACCAATCTGGATAGCTGGTGTTGTGAGTGGGCATAGGCTGAAAATAGGCCAACAGCCATCAGCCTGAAATTCCTGTCCAGGGTTCAGCAGTCTCTGGGCAGGTGGGAAGTCACGGCCAAGAGTGGAACATGTGTCTCATGGGTCCAGGCTAAGGGCCTGAGTTGGAAGTACCACTCAGGTCGGGTTACAGAGGTAACCAACTGACCTCTGTGCTGAGGGGTCAGTTCCTCACAGCGTCCCCAAAGCGGGCACTGTGTTCTGTGTTCCCCTTCCCCTTAGCAGGGCTGCGTGGTCCCTGTTTGGCACAAAAAGAAAGCTTCCTACATCCTTTAACATTTGTCTATGAAGAGGTGGTTGTGTATGCCATGGCACGGATGTGAACGATCAGGGAACAACTTCTCTTGTGGAAGCTGCTCTCCTTCTACCATGTGGGTCTCAGGGATCAAGTTCAGATCATCAGGCTTCAAAGCAAATGCCTTTGCCCACTGAGCCATCTCACTAGCACAAACATATGTATTTTCTTTGAACATATTTCCTTCCTCCCTCTCCCATGAGTCCTCTTCGTTTATCTAGGCAGTTTCTTTTCTACTTCATCTCATAAAGCCATGTCATATATACATTCATGACTTTATGTAGCTATATAAAATCTAGGAACCACATATGAAAGAAAACATACAATATTTGTTTTTGCAGACTGGCTTAACTCAATATGATTATATCTCCAGTTGTATCCATTTTCTTACAACTTAACTTTGTTCTTTATGTTCTTTATAGCTGAAAAAATTCATTATATATAATAATATATTTTTTTCTCTATCCATTCCTCTGTTGTTAGACACACACTTAAACTGGTTTCACAGATTAGCTACTGCAAAATAAACACTGAAGTGCAAGTAGCTCTGTGATATGTAGAATTAGAGTCTCTGGGGCAAACACCCAAGAGTGTTATAGCTGGGTCACATGGTAGATCTATTTTGTTTTCTTAGGCCCCTCCATACTGATTTCCGAGTAGACTGGTTTTCCAGTGTACTAAGGGTCACATGGTGTCTACATTATCCCCAACATTTCTGGTTATTTGTTTTTGTAAGGACTGATATTCTAACTAAGGTAAAATAGAATCTCAATGTAGTTTTATTTTTTTCTGATGGTTAGGGAGAGTGAACATTTTTTCATGTATTTATTGGCCATTTGTATTTTATTTTCTAAGAATTGCCTATTCACTTCATTGGTCCTTCTGTTGACTAGGTTTTTTGATTTCTTACTATTTAGGCTTTTTTAGTTTTCTTGATTTTTCTAGATACTAACCTAGATATGACCTAGATATGATGCATGATTAGCAAAGACTTTCTTCTATAAACTGACTCTTCATTTGATTGATCCCTTTGCTGTGCAGAACCTTTTTAATTTCATAGGTCAAGCTCTTCAGATTTTTATTTTCTTTCTCTAGAGTATCTATAAGATAGAACATTACTCTGAATGCAGTCACTTTCAGGAATAAAGTGATTAACATTATTTGCTATAATTTTTTTTAATTTTTTTATTTATTTCGGTTTGTGTATGAATGTACTGTCTGCATGCAGGTGTGTGCACCTGTGTCGTGCAATGCCGCGGAGGTCAGAAGAGGGTCTCGGATTCCCCTGGAACTGGAGTTCTCCTGGAATTGGAGTTTCAGACGGTTCTCGGCCGCCATGTGGGTGCTGGGGATCAAACCCGGGTCCTCTGTAAGAGCGGTCGGCACTCTTAACCGCTAGGCCATCTCTCCAGCTATAATTTTAATGCTATTCTACTTAATTTAAGAGAAGAAACTAAAAGTTTTCTTACAACGTAGTTTCTTCAATAATCTTATCTTTAAAAATGTTGCGTAAGAACTATGAAGTAAAGAAAGACAGGCAAGCTAAAGGAAAAAAAAAAAAAAAACCAATGACCTTACAATCCCAGCATGCACCATGGTTAGCACTTGTATATTCTTTAACACACTTTCAGGCATATGCACTTCAATATTTACGAACATGGGATCTATGAATTATTTTCTCATCTGTATTTTCTTTCACTATTCTGAAAATGTCTTGCCATGTCAATTAATGTTCAATGTCATTTTTTTGAAACAAGGTCTTCCTGCAGTCCCAGCTGGCCTGAAAATCACTATGTAAAGTAGACTGGCCTCAATCTCATAGAGATCCGCCTGCCTCTGCCTCCCAAGTGCTGGGATTAAAGGTATACGTCACCAAGCCTGACCAGCAGCATTGTTTTTTTTTATGATACTATATGTCACCATTACTGCTACCAATCCCCTTTTGACAGACTTCAAACCACTTCAAGTCTTCCTTGAGTGCCTAGAGAAAGTAGTAAATAACCTGCCTGTGTCAGGGAAGAGCATCTACTGCAACATGATAAGTCACCCTTCTAATGTCCCTTCCCAAGCCATTAGATGATAGGAAACACTGAGAAGTCCCACCCCCCAACCCTCAGCTCTGCCCAACCCCAGTCTAGCCCTCCCACCATGGGCCTCTGCCCCCACACTCGCTCAGAGGGCATTGGTGAAGTGAGAAGCTAAAAGCTTTACACAGATGGCTTCTTCTTAGTCCAAAGGCCTGAAGACAGTGATAAGCCCCCCCACCAGAATAAAAATCAAGTTCTTGAGGGTGGGGTCCTCATTGCCAATCATACCCTGACTTTCGAATGCCTACAGCCGAGTCCAGTACACCCTTTTCCAAGTGGAAGGTACACAATTGACATCTATACCCTGACTTCCATTCCTATAGCTGAGTCTTGACTGACAGCTTATCTTCTGTAGCTAAAGGCTCCCTTCCATGGTGAAGCCCCATGCAAGCCATACTCCTTCCCAGTATCCTCACATGCATCCCTAAAGTACCCCATTCCTATGCTGCACTGTGAACATCAATACTTTCTTCACCTGCTGCCAAGTTCTTAAGGACCAATGCTCAAATGACTTAGGTGTCCTCACAAGAGGCTGTTATTAGATGAGCAACAAGCTATCTACTAAGTGAATGACTGACTCAGTGACTGCAAAATATTCTATCTCATTCTTTAAGGTCTAGCATATCTGTGGTGGGGATCCACAACTGGAAGGAGATATATGCTCGCAAAATACAGACTGACTGGATATACTAAATCGACTACTAACTCAGCGTGAGGTTCACTTCTTGTCTTTCACTTCGTGCAGCCTGTTTGGCCCACTCAAACTCTGCTTGTCTTCACCCTCGAAAGAGCAGCATCACCTGGGGGGCCAGAGGCATCAGCCACCATGCCCTTAAGGTTCAATTCCAGCAGAACCATCTCTCCAAGGCAGCAGCACCCGCCTATCCTGCCGCTCCCAGAACCTCACTATTTACATACACTCCCTCATAACAGGGTATGTTAACACTCAGGAGCTGGTGAGCCTGAAAATCCTTTCTGGGTGGTTTTCTCATATTCTCATATATTCTCATTCTCTCTCTCTCTCTCTCTCTCTCTCTCTCTCTCTCTCTCTCTCTCTCTCTCTCCCCTCCCCCCCTGCTGGCAGCTCTCAAGATGTTCTTGACCATGGCAGGCATTAAAATACCCAGCCTCAGGCCAACAGACTGCTAGCAAAGACACTAGTAGGATGCCAAATTCAGTACAAGGAGAAGATGCCAACAGAGTAATATATGAAATTAGTAAATGGACTGGTGTTGGAAAAAATGTCAAGTCTTTGGAATTCTTCAATTTTTAGAGTAAAGACAAAGAACCTACAAATTGGAACAAACTCCAGGAAAAATAAATTGTGACCTGAGGTAGTAAGACTTTAAGTCTATAGGACAGAAAATTCTGAAAGGCACTGTAATTGGATTAATTCAGCAACATGTAAAACATCCACTCAGTGACTTTTTTCTCTCTCACACTAAAGTCTGTAAGCTGAACTAGAAAGGTTGGGAAAAAGAAGGTACTTCTGGATGAGAGATGATCTGGCAGACAGCATGATGTCTTGTCCAATGTTCTGCTTAATTTCTTAATGAAATATGAATTTTGTTTCAGTCAAATCGAATGTGGAACCAAAGGAAAAAGACGTTGAAACACACTGCTCATAATATTCCCCTCATGTCTAAGCTACAGTAAAATTGGTTCTGTTCATGGATTTGAGATCTAAGACAGGCATCAAGTCCCAATGGAAAATCCACCATCAGCACAGTCAACATTGGGCTTATGAATGTCAATACTGAGGGGCACAGTTTGCAGCTGGGGGATGAGATGATCCAAGGTGCTGAGGCTGGGCTCCTGAATGTACAAAATACTGGAACAAAGAGTGGATGAATCCATACCACTCGACAGAAAGGACTAACTAGCTATAAAGATCTGACCTCCCAAAAGTTTCCCAGAAGCACATCTTTAAGACTGCTTTTCTAAACTGAATCCTCCCTCCACTTCTCTATGATAGTAAGTGGCTCAGAATAAAATTTTTTATACTTCATACAAAACAGTACCACTGAAAGAGTTTACCTCCTTTATTCTCCACCTGAATCAACAGGGGCAGTACTTCACACACCAAAACCAGCTGTCAAAATGCCAGCGTGTGGTCCTGGAGTCACTTCCTAAAGATGGAGAAACCTGAGGTTATGGCCAAGGATGGAGGAGAGAGATGGCTTCCGGTCCCTCCTCTAAGTCTCACAAATTCTCCTGGGGGTGCATCTCTTCATCGTCTTGATTTCCCAGTCTGCTAAATAAGGAAACAGACCAGAGTGTTTTACATTGGTAATTTAATACTAACCCATTCTGAATCAGAGACTGAAATTTTTCATCCACAAAAATCCCACCCCTGGACATACATCCAACAGGAGCTGGGGGACAGGCCTCCCGCTCTCTCTCACTCACAGGGTGCTTCTTACTGTCCAGATTCTTCCTGCTCTGCGCCTGCTGTCTTTAGACACGGGATGGCACTGGCTTTGGGACATTCACCCTAGAATTTCCAGCTTTCCTCTTCTGTGGCTTCTCTCCACAAGGCCTCCTCCTGTTTTTCTGGGGCTCTCAACCCCCCAGCAGACCACTGTGTATGCCAAGCAGAGAGCAGGCTCTCTCTGAAGCCTCTTCTGTGTCAGCCTCAGCAACCACAGACCAAGCCACAGACTGCCAGCCTTGCCAGGCTCTGGCTGAGTAAGCAACCCTGTCCTACCTATGAGAGCTTAGAGAAAACAGAGCCAGCTTCTCCCTTAAAAGAAAGCAGTTCATCCTTGCCTCAGACTGATCCCAACTGCTCTGCGCATCTTCTCCCCAGATTCAAGCAAGGCCCATTACCCTCCTGCCCACTCATCCCTGGGAACGAGCTCCCTACACGGGGCTTATTCAAGGAACTCCCACCTGCCTTCATTTATTAACTCCCTGGAAGTTCCAAAAGCGATATCCCCAACACATGGCAAGCACTTAATACAGTTAAACCTCAAAAATTAAATAGTGACTGTCAGTCTGGAAGAGTCCCATGGAGCAGTGGTTTTTGTTCTTTCCATTTTCATTCCAAACTTGACGGCCACTACTGCTGCTAGTGCCACAAATGCCCTCCCCCTCTTTTTTTTTTAAGTTGTTGAATAAAATTTTATTGTAGAACTCATGCTTTTATTTTATTTTATTTTTGATTAATGTACTAATTACACATTTGAATTCAGTCAGTGTAATATTTTAGTATATGTGTACAGTGTATGCTGAGCAAATTCATTCACATCCTTCTTCATAACCTCTTACAACCAATATTCTACATTCAGGCAGACTTTGAAAAATCCATGTATGCGATGCAGCTTGTGGTATTTGTCTCCCTGGGCCTGGCTTTTCACTTAACACAATGTCTTTCAGTTCTATTTATTGTGCTGCAAATCACAGGATTTTATTCTTCTTTACGGCTGAGGCATACTCCATGTAGGCGTATATCATATTTTCCTTATCCATTCATTGGCTGATGGACACCTAGGCCGAGTCTTATCTTAGCTCTTGTGAAAAAAGCCACAAGATGGAACTGGTAATTGAAAATCCAAAAGGAGCCAGGGCCCCCCCCCCAAAAAAAAAAAAAAAAAAAACCTGAGTGACCTTTGAGGACCAGATCCTCAACTGCCTTGAGAAAACAAAAACCTTGGTAATCTGAGCTAACTGTGTGGCCTAAACATCCAAAGGAAAGTATAACCAGAAATAAATAATAGTAAGTCCTGGAGAAATTGTACTTCAGGTATAAAATTTGAGATTTATTAAAAAAAAAAAAAAAAAAAAAAAAAAAAAAAAAAAAAAAAAAAAAAGAGCACAGTTGTTTTGCCTCTCTTGCTGGCAAGTGCAGCTACCCTGTGGCTGCCACTGCTTTTGCCATCCTTCAAAGACATGAGACACAGCTTTTCAACCTTCCAATACGGACTGAAGACTCATGTCTCTCCAAGAATCCTCCAAACCTTCAGTGCCAGATGGGGACTGTTGAGACATCCAACTTGTGGACTGAGCTACTACTGGGGTTTTGGCCTCTTCAGAGTATAGACCGCTATTATTGGACTACCCAGGCTGTATCATGGAGACCAGTGCAGGAAGGTTAAGACAGGATGCGGTGCTTACTGGACCTCATTTGGTGACCATGGGAAGGGAAAACCCCAGTGTGGAGCACAAGGGTAGAACTGATGGTGGTTTGGGCTTGCCAAGGAGGAACCTTCAAACATGACATCTTTCAGCCTAATAAAGAAAAAAAAAATCATAAGCTGAAGATGCTAAAACCTATGATATAGGTGGCATGCCTATATTTTGGAGAGATGCATATTGGAAGGAATAACAACAACAATAACAACAAAAAGACTGGGTCTAAGAACTGACTGAAACGGTGAATTTTTTCTTGAAACAGTAATCTTTTGCATCCAGAATTTTGAGAGAGACTGAGAAAAAGATGAAAAACATGTTTGGCAGAATGCATGAGCTTTGATGGGGTGGGGGGGCAGGGAAGGGGGCATGGGTCTAGATTTGATTTGAAATTTTGTATGAAATGCACAAAGCTTCAATAAAAAATTGGCTTTGGAAAAAAAAAGAGCCACAAGAAACACTGGTATTTAGGTATGTCTGATATACTGACTTCTTTGGATATATACCTAGGAGTAGAAGAGCTAGATCAGATGGATAGATCTGTTTTTAGATTTTTTTTCTTTGTATTTTTGAGGCAATGTCACCCTGTAGTTCCAGCTAGCCTGGAATTTGATACATAGACCAGGCCGGCCTTGAACTCACAGAAATCCACCTGCCTCAGCCTCCTGAGTGCTGGGATTAAAAGCGTGAGCTACCGCTGGGCGTGATGGCACATGCCTTTAATCCCAGCACTAGGGAGGCAGAGGCAGGTGGATCTCTGTGAGTTCAAGGCCTGCCTGGTCTACATAGTGAGCTGCAGGACAGCTGGGACTAAGAGAGAGACACTGTCTCAAAAAGACTGACTAGAGGATTTGAGATCTCCTGAGCCCAGCGGCAGGTGCCGGGGCGCGGGCTGAAGAGCCCCCCCCCCCCTGCCAACTGAGATTATGAAGAAGGATCTGAAGGAGGCAAGCAAAGCACGCCTTCAACACAGTAAAGAGGCATTTAGGACTCACATCGGAATACAGGCAAGGGGAAGCCCATATGCCAGATCACGAAGAAGAGACTACACTGGAAAGGGGCAGGATAATCCCACGCCAAGTGTTACCAACCCTATGGACGACTCCTGCAGTGGGATCCCTCCGGGGATGCCTCAGGACACAGACATCAGAAACACAATTGGGAACATACTTAAAGAACTACAAGATCATAAAGAACAAATTAAAGAACTAAGAAAAGAGAATGAGGACCGAGAGAGAGAGAATGACAAGCTCCGGAAGGAAGTAGAAACACTGAAAAGATCCCATGCTGAAAAAGAAAAAGAAACCAACCAGCAAACAAAAGAGCTACAAAAAGAGATCGAGAAGCTCCAAAAAGAAATAGAAACACTAAAGAAATCAGAAGAGGAAATGAAAAAGGAAATCAAACACTCATCCATTCAAGAGGAAAGGAATGAAAAAAGCCTCAGAAGCAGAATGGAGGAAGCAGAACAAAGAATATCAGACCTGGAAGATAACACAGAACAACTAAAAACCTCAAGTAAAGATTATGAAAAATTTAAAAATACACAAAAGTGGAACAACCAGGAACTGTGGGACACTATGAAAAGATCAAACCTCCGCATCATAGGAATAGAGGAAGGAGAAGAATCCCAAGAGAATGGTATTGATCAGATCTTCAACAGAATAATAGATGAAAACTTCCCCAAACTAAAAAAAGACAAACCAATACAAATACAAGAAGCACATAGAACTCCAAACAGACAAGATCAGAAAAGAAATTCTCCACGCCACATCATAGTTAAAATGCTAGACACCCAAAACAAAGACAAAATCCTTAAAGCCACAAGAGAAAAACAACAAGTGACCTATAAGGGGAAACCTATCAGAATTACAACTGACTTCTCAATGCAAACTATGAAAGCAAGAAGAACCTGGAGCAAAGCATTCCCAGTGTTAAAGGACAATAGATGCCAACCCAGGTTACTATACCCAGCAAAAATGTCAATTATAGTTGAAGGAGAGAGAAAAACCTTCCATGACATAAACAACTTGAAAGAATACATGTCCGGAAAACCAACCCTTCAGAGAATACTTGAAGCAATTCAAAGAACAGAAGAAAGGAGCAACCAACCCCAGGCAACTAGAAGGAGAAATCAATAAAAGCATAACTGCAGAAGTAGAAACCTAAATCAAAACCGCAGATGGATAATAAGGCAAAAGGAAGCAACACAAACCTATCAGTCATAACCTTAAATATTAATGGACTAAATTCCCCAATCAAAAGACATAGACTGGGAGACTGGATTAGGAAACAGAATCCATCGATATGCTGTCTACAAGAAACACATCTTACCTTCAAGGACAGGCACCACCTTAAAGTGAAGGGATGGAAAAAAATATTCCAAGCAAATGGTACCAAAAAGAAAGCAGGTGTTGCTATTTTAATATCGGATAAAATAGACTTCAAAGTAAAAGAAATCAGAAGAGACAAAGAAGGCCATTACATTTTCATCAAAGGAACAATCCACCAAGAAGATTTCACAATTATGAATATATATGCCCCAAATTCTGGTGCACCAAACTTTATAAAGACAATTCTCCAGGACCACAAGTCACAGACTAACCCCAGCACACTCATAGTGGGAGATTTCAATACCCCACTGAGTCCTTTGGATAGGTCAACAGGACAAAAAATAAACAGAGAGACATCTGAACTGAACGATATGATACACCAAATGGACCTCATAGACCTCTACCGAACATTCCATCCTAATACCAGAGAATACACTTTCTACTCAGCACCCCACGGAACATTCTCCAAAATCGACCACATCCTGGGACACAGAAGAAACCTCTACAAATACAAAAAGATTGAAATAATTTCATGCATCCTGTCAGACCACAGTGCAATGAAGCTCAACATCAACACCAGGACAAGCCCTCCTGCCTACAAGAACACATGGAGACTAAACAACACACTCTTGAATAATGAATGGGTCAAGGAAGAGATAAAGAAAGAAATAAAAACATTCCTGGAACTGAATGACAATGACAATACAACACAACAAAACTTATGGGATACCTTAAAAGCAGTCCTAAGAGGGAAATTTATAGCCCTGGGTGCCTACATTAGAAAAACAGAAAGAGCACAAGTGAATGATCTAACACTACAGCTAAAAGCACTTGAGAGGCAACAACAGATGAACCCTAAACGCAACAGACAGGAAGAAATAACAAAAATCAGAGCAGAAATCAATGAAATAGAAACAAAGAAAACAATACAAAAAATCAATGAAGCCAAAAGTTGGTTCTTTGAAAGAATAAACAAGATAGACAGACCTCTAGCCCAGTTAACAAAAAGAAAGAAGGAACAACTCCAAATCAATACAATCTGTGATGAAAAGGGAAATATCACAACGGACAAGGAAAAGATCAAGAAAATTATATGGGAATATTACAAGAACCTATATTCTACCAAGTTTGAAAATCTAGAAGAAATGGATGAATATCTGAAATCTTGGGAATCACCAAAGCTTGGCCAAGAGGAGACCAGCAGCTTAAACAGACCCATAACATATGAAGAAATAGAGGATGTAGTAAGAAGCCTCCCAACTAAAAAAAGCCCAGGCCCAGACGGTTTCACAGCAGAATTCTATAAAACATTTCAAAAAGACCTACAACCATTATTTCTGAAACTGTTTAGAAGTATACAATCAGAGGGAACTCTCCCAAATTCCTTCTATGAAGCCAACATCACTCTATTACCAAAACCAGGCAAAGATACAACTAAAAAGGAGAATTATAGACCCATCTCCCTCATGAACACAGATGCCAAAATTCTAAACAGAATACTGGCAAATCGCATACAGACCCACATCAAGAAGATCATCCATCATGACCAAGTTGGATTCATACCAGAGATGCAGGGATGGTTCAACATACGAAAATCAATAAACATCATCAAACACATAAACGGAATCAAAGACAAAAACCACACCATCATCGCAATTGATGCTGAAAAAGCCTTTGACAAAATCCAGCATCCCTTCATGCTTAAAGTCCTAGAAGGAATTGGATTGGAGGGATCATTCCTCAATGTAATCAAAGCCATATACAGGAAACCCACAGCCAATATCATCCTAAATGGGGAAATGACGGAAACATTCCCTTTAAAGGTAGGAACTCGGCAAGGCTGCCCCCTATCACCACTCCTCTTCAATATAGTGCTTGAAACACTTGCTAGAGCAATAAGGCAAGAAAAGGATATTAAAGGAGTACTAATTGGAAAAGAGGAAGTCAAACTATCCCTATTTGCTGATGATATGATTGTTTACTTAAGGGATGCAAAAAACTCCACCAGAAAACTCCTAGAAACGATTAACAGCTTCAGCAAAGTGGCAGGATACAAAATTAACCTTAGAAAATCAATGGCCTTTCTTTACACCAAGAACAAGCAACTGGAGAAAGAATTCAAAGAGACCTTCCCACTCACAATAGCCTCAAAAACAATAAGATACCTAGGAACAAACCTAACCAAAGACACCAAAGACCTCTACAACAAAAATTTTAAACCCTTAAAGAAAGAAATTGAAGAAGACCTCAGAAGATGGAAAAACCTCCCATGCTCATGGATTGGGAAAATTAACATTGTAAAAATGTCCATTTTACCAAAACTCTTGTATAGATTTAATGCAATCCCAATCAAAATCCCCAAGAGTTTCTTCACAGGCTTGGAAACAAAAGTTCTTAAATTCATTTGGAGAAACAAAAGACCCCGAATAGCCAAATCAATCCTGAGTGAAAAGAGCTACACAGGAGGGATCTCTATACCAGATTTTAAACTATACTACAGGGCTATAGTCATAAAAACAGCCTGGTACTGGCACAAAAACAGACCTGTTGACCAATGGAACAAAACCGAAGATCCAAATCTGAGCACATACAATTTCAGCCATCTCATATTTGACAAGGGGGCCAAGAAACCACAATGGAGAAAAGACAGCATCTTCAGCAAGTGGTGTTGGCAAAACTGGATCACCACTTGTAGAAGAATGAAATTAAACCCCTACCTCTCACCCTGTACAAAAGTCAACTCCAGATGGATTAAAGACCTCAACGTGAAACCCCAAACTCTGAAGGTGATAGAAGAAAAAGTTGGCAGCAGACTACAAGACATAGGCGTAGGAAAAGACTTCCTAAATCAGACAGCAGCTGCACAAGAATTAAGGTCGACAATTGACAAATGGGACCTCATCAAACTCAAAAGCTTCTGTACATCAAAAGAAACAATCAAGGAAGTGAAGAGAAATCCCACAGAGTGGGAGGAAACCTTCACTGCAGATACATCTGACAAAGCATTGATTTCCAGAATATATAAACTACTCAAAAAACAAAGAAAAAAGAAAACAAATGACCCGCTCAATAGATGGAGCAAAGAACTGAACAGAGACTTCACAAGCGAGGAATTAGAGATGTCTGAGAAACACCTCAAGAACTGCTCAACATCACTAATCATTAAGGAAATGCAAATGAAAACCACTTTAAGATATCATCTTACTCCAATAAGACTGGCTAGGATCAAGAAAACAAATGATACCAAGTGCTGGAGAGGTTGTGGGGAAAGGGGAACACTCATCCACTGCTGGTGGGAATGTAAACTCGTACAGCCACTATGGAAAGCAGTGTGGAGAACCCTTGGAAGACTTGGAATGAACTTGCCACCCGACCCAGCCATACCACTCCTGGGCATGTACCCTCAAGACTTACGCCACCACAGAGATACATGCACGGCCATGTTTATTTCAGCTCTCTTCACAATAGCAAAGAGCTGGAACCAACCTAAATGCCCCTCAACTGACGAGTGGATAGAGAAAATGTGGTACATCTACACAATGGAGTTCTATGCAGCAGTAAAGAAAGACGACATCACGAGCTTTGCAGGAAAATGGCTGGAGCTAGAGGACATCATGCTGAGTGAAGTAACACAGTCCCAGAAAAACAAACGACGAATGGTATCCCTCATCTGTGGATGCTAGTGCCAATTACCCAGTTGTAAGTATTTCTTGTGTAGGGCCCCCTGAGCTTCTGTACAAAGCAGTTGGACATAATGCATTTTGGAAACAACAACAACAACAGAAAATACTGCATCAAAGAACTGACTGAAACAGTGAACTTCTGCTCAAAACAGTCAACGTCCCCATGGAAAATATTGAGAAAGACTAAGAGATGGAAAGCATGTTTGGCAGAATGCACGAGCTCTGACGGGGTGGGGGAATGAGCGGGAACACGGGTCTAGATTTGTTAGAAATAAATAAATAAATACATTTAAAAAAAAAGACTGAGTAGATAGATAGATAGATAGATAGATAGATAGATAGATAGATAGATAGATAGAAAATAGGACCATAGTTTGGGTTGCCACAGTGTATGAGTAGGGAGTCTGTAGGCTTTACTGAGCAGATCTGCTAACTACCCCAGAACAGGACAGGGAACACCAAGCGCCCTCCCAAGACGCACTTCTTAGTCCCTGACCAAGCTGGCCTCCAGTGGCATGGAGCCTTCCTTCCATGTCCGCTTTCCTCACCCCATCTCTCCAGGTCCTTTACAGCCTCTTCCCAGGCTCCTCTTCCAGTTCTATCCATGCTTTCAACCTGGGTATTCTCCTAGGTTCTCTCTCCACAAGAGGCGATACCATCCCTCCCCTGTGTGCTGATCTCTTCCTAATATGTGCTCCCCAGTCCAAGGGTCTCTTCTAAGGCACAGCCCATCTCTGCTTGACCTATCTCTCTACTTATGTTCCCAGACCCCTTCCCTCAAAAATTTCACTCATCTCCATTCTCCAAACCCCACGCCCTTTCCTTACGTTAGACAATACTGATACTTTCTTCGAAAACATGGAGCCATCCTTGTCTGACTTCTTTTCCTCACTTTCCGTATCTAATGGGGCATTAAACTAGCTGTTTAGCTTCCTTAATACCTTCCAACATATTTCCATCCTTCTGCCTCACATACTACCTCAGAACAGACTTCATTATTTCTTACCTGAAAGACTGTCTGCTTCTTCACTCATTTCTCTATCCAGGTTTTTGATCTAGGTGTGGATGGTTACTCCTCTTGAGGGAGCATCCACTAATTTCCTCAAGATAAACCCAGATTCCCAAGCCTGGCCCAACCAAGACTCTGAGATGTTCACCTGTACATCTACAAGCTCTTGACTTGGGGTCACACTCTAGCCTCACTTGTACCATGTTTCTTTCAGACCAGGGCCCCCTGTATGACTCTGCCCATTCTGTCTACTCAACCTCAAGGGCTCCACTTGAAGGACCTCTGATCCCTGGGCAATTTCTTCCTGTAATTCTCTCCACTTGAGCATACTCTTAGTACCTTGTAAGCATTACTCACCATTAATCATCCATCCCCTGGAGTAATATCATTATTTACCACCAGACTGAACTCCTTGACAGTGGAAATCATGATCTATGGACTCCAAAAGCCATAAGCTTAATACGTGTATTGGAATGTATTAGAACTCATGTCAGGAATAATAATAATAATAATAATAATAATAATAACTGGAGCTGGCATAAGTTTGGGATACTGAAGCTCTACTTCTTCTCCCAGGGGTCTGGGGGCCCTGCATTGTGCCTTTTATCCATTTAGGAGGTTATGATGCTGCATTACTCTCTGGGCTAACAAGCTAGTTAAAAAAATTATTTTCAAAATAATACAGGTATATCATTTTGAAATCAAACCAATCTACAAATCTTATAACAGCAACAAAACATCTTTTGATCCACCTCTAATGCTGAATCCCTGGAGACAAGCCACTTTAAGGTATTTCAGCTATTTGCAAGACTAATGATCTCTCATATTGAAGTCACACACTTATGCTTTTAGTTATTTATTTTATTTGCCTTCAACTTCCCACTATAGAAGATGAAACTTTCACTCTTTTCCTATTCATTTTTCCCTTCTACCTTCTCATTTGCTTCCCTTTCAACATTTGGTTGAGTCACACTTCAGCAATTCTATTACTATGATTTAGATAACATTCACAGCTTAGTCAGGATGTTCTTTGACATCTATGACTGCATTTCCTTTCTTACTCATCTTGTTTTCCCAGGAGTTAACACTGGTTGTTTATTTTTTGGTTAATTTCCTCTCTATCCAGAGATAAATCACTCCCCCTTCCATTCCTAACAGATACAAAGTTCTGGGTAGATTCAAGTATATCAACTACTTAACCACTTCTACTTTTTTCTTGGATAACCCTCTGAGAACCTTGTGTTCTCTGCTCAAGTCTGGGTACATTTTCTTCCATACCTCACATCTCCCTCTTCCTGTCCTGCTTCTCCTTCGGTCTGTATCTCAGTTCTTTGATTCACAGTTTCTTTTTTTTTTTTTTTCCTTTCATTTATTCCCTAATATAGTAAATCACCATGTTTGTTACTTTGTTTCATTTCTAAGATAAAATACCTGACAGAAATAACCTAAGGAAGGAAGGATGTATTCTGGCTCAGTGTTTCAGAGGTTTTAGCCTGTGGTTGGTTGACTCCACGCATTTGAGCAGAACACTACAGCAGAAAGAACATGTAGCTGGAACAGGCTGTTCACCTCACAACAGACAGGAAGCAAGAGGAGGACAGGATTGGGGCAAGGACAAGATAAACCCAAGCTCCACCCTCAGTGACCTACTTCATCCATCCAGGTACCACTTCCTAACATTTCCAGAACCTCCAAGAGTTGGTCCTCCAACTGAGGACCAAGCATTCAACACATGAGCCCATGGGAGACAATCATATTCAAACCACATTAAACGTTTTGACTAATATAGATATCAATAAGCACCTTGAAAAGCCAGAGAATAAAGTATCAAAAGGCAAAACAGGAAATATTATATAGGTTTTTATATAAACACTTAAACTGTGACCACTTAAAAATGTAAACAAGCAAGCAAACAAAAATCCACCAGGTGGTAATTGGACTTGGCCTGAGGCTCTAGCTGGCTGATTGGAAGGGGTAATGGAAAGTCACCTTCATTTCTGAGATCTAGCACGACTTTGCTAGCAATGATTTTATTTCACCTGAACATCTGATGGATGGTGAGGCTGGGTCCAGAATTTGGTTACAAACCATTTACCCTAAAAGTGCAAAGGAACTGCACTATGACTACCTAGCTCTCAGGCTACTACATTGCTTAGGACCTGTTCAAGACTTTCACTTCAGGACCAGTCTCTAGAATCAGCCACTGTACTTGGAGTTTCTACTGCTTTAGTCCCTCTGGTGTCCATGGGGGCTTGTGGAGCTGTGCAGGGGCCCAAGGTCAAGGAAATGAAAAGGGCCTGAGATGATGCAGGGGAAAATGAGACAGCACTTCTACAATCACAAGACTTGGAAGTCTGAGGCAGGAGGATCACAAATTGAAGGCTAGCCAGAATGGGAAATATAATGGGGCCCTTTTTCTCCAAAAAAAATGAGGAAGGATAGTGAGATGGTTCTGTGGGTAAAGGTCCTCGTTGCCGAGTCACATGGCCAAGTTCAATTCCTGGAACCCACATGGCAGAAGGAGGGAACCAACCTCTGAGAGTTGTCCTTTGGCCTGCACTTGTGTGCCATGGCACTTACATGTGTGTGCATGCACACAACAATCAATCAATAAATGGAGGGGGAGGAGAGAGGAGAGGGAAGCAGAAGGGGGAGGGAAGAGGGGAGGAAGAGGAAGTACATATAACAGGGGTGAGACAAAGCACTATTACCAGGGAGATGAACTAATGGAAAAGAAGTAAGGAGAATTGTTTCTAGGCTGCTGGGACAGGGCACTGTCAGGGACCTGGGATTTTCTGCAAGTTTCAGATTCTGTAAGGCAGGCTGTCCACTGGTGAAAAGAAGCAAGAAAACTAGGTCAGCAACTGGCACCCAGGCTATGGGCCAAGAGGCTCTAGAGAGAACGGACCTGCCTTACCACGTACGCCCGTGTTACCGACTCCTTAATCAGGGCCCGGCTGCCCTTCGTCCTTGTCCGGCTTTGACTTTGCTCACGTCTCAGCCAATCTCACTGGATGATAACAATTTGACAAACATATGAAATAAAGAACGTGCGTTATGCACGCTAGGTGTGTGCTCTAACACTGAGCTTTATCTCGAGTCCCTTAAAATTATTTTAAATTTTAAAATTATTTATTCATTTTCAATGATGGGTACATGGGTTAGCAGACAGATGGACGGACAGACGGATAGATAGAAAGATGATATCTTCTCACAATATTACTGAGGTTAATCTCAAACTCCTGGGCCCAATGATCCTCCTGCTTCAGATAGTCCCAAGAGCTGGGACTATAGGTATTTACCATCATAATAAGCTTTAGAGATTTTGTGTGTGTGTGCGTGCTTGTGTATGTGCATGTGTATGTGTGTGTGTGTGTGTGTGTGTGTGTGTAAAGGTGCCCACAGAGGCCAGCCACCCAACATGGATGCTGGGCACCAAACTCAGCAAGCACTCTTAACTGCTGAGCCATCTCTCCAGCATATATATATATATCTGCTTAGACTTAGAGCTTAGACTAAAGGGATAAAGGGAGACCTCAGTGTGCAGTTCAGTGGAGAATGGGGACTGTGGGAGCAGGACTGAAGGAGGAGAGGAGGGAGGAAAAGACAAAGTTTTATTGACTTAGCCAAATTATGGACATGGATGGTGTGATCCCACAGGTCTCTAAAAAGTTGTATGAAAAACACCTTAGAACCCTCCATCTTTCCAGAAGGAGAAAGGCAATACTTCTCTCTGTAAGGTGTCTGCTCTCCAAACTTCAGGCTTGAGCACGCTTTGGCACCTGAGTCAGCAAAATGGCACAGAAACCCCGGGGCAGAAAGCAAATGGTACAGAGTACGCCTGAAGCACACAACATCCCAGGAGAGCCTTGTCTAGAAGGCTTCAGCTTCCCAAATGGAAGCATATAAAGGCCTATTCCTTTCTCCTGAGACACGAAGGGGGCTAGCAACAAATGGCAAGTGTTGGTGCTTCCAGGAAACAAGCCAGTGTCTTTGCTGTGGTCACAGGGATCTTGAGCAGGCCACGAGCAATGGCAGGAAGTGGGGGTCTGGAGGTGCCAGGTGTCAGGGTGTGAGCTCCAGAAGCCCATCGGAATGCAGAGACACCTAAGACCAGAGGTCCAGAACCTGCTCTACCAGGCATGGCCTTTGGTTATGCTAAAG
This sequence comes from Rhizomys pruinosus, assembly GCA_009823505.1. Classification (NCBI taxonomy): domain Eukaryota; kingdom Metazoa; phylum Chordata; class Mammalia; order Rodentia; family Spalacidae; genus Rhizomys; species Rhizomys pruinosus. The sequence continues at coordinate 1,329,540 of VZQC01005922.1, forward strand.
CAGGCCACCCCTGATTACTCAGGAATCTTCCACCTCGCCCCTCACCCTTCGGAAGCCAGATTCCAGACTCTGACCCACCCCCACTCCCATTGAATCCGGCCCCCACCTTCTCCCTTAAATTCCCAAGCCAGACGCCATTCTGGGCTTGGCTCTACCTCTCCCCTTAGCCTAGCCCCAGCTACTCTGAATTAAACTTTGCTCCGAAGAACTCAGACCTCGTGGCTTTTCATTCCGGGGGAGCGTGCCATAACCTTACATTCTGGTGCCGGTGACTCGGATCGCCCCCCCCCCCCCCNAAACAATGATAACAGACCTCTAGCCCAGTTAACAAAAGAAGAGAAGGAACAACTCCAAATCAAAACAATCTTGATGAAAGAGGCAATATACAATGACAAGGAAAAGATCAAGAAAATTATAGGGAATATTACAAGAACCTATATTCTACCAAAGTTGAAAATCTAGTAAGAAATGGATGGAATATCTGAAATTCTTGGGAATCACCAAAGCTTGGGCCAAGAGAGAGACCAGCAGCTTAAACGAAGACCCAAAACATATGAAGAAATAGAGATGTAGTAAGAAGCACCCAACTAAAAAAAGCCCCAGGCCCAGACTTTCAACATTCTATAAAACATTTTCAAAAAAGACCACAACCATATAATTCTTGAAACTGTTCATAAAGTATACAATCAGAGGGACTCTCCCAAATTCTCTATGAAGCCAACCATCACTTCTTTATTTCCAAAACCAGGCAAAGTATAGACTAAAAAGGAGAATCATAGACCCACTCCCTCATTCGAACACAGATGCCCAAAATTCTAAACAGGAATTCTGGCAAATCGCATACAGACCCTTACATCAAGAAGATCATCCATCAATGACCAAGTTGGATTTCCATACCGAGATGCAGGGATGGTTCACACATACGAAAACAATAAACATCATCAAACACATTAACGGAACAAAGACAAAACCACACCATCATCGCACATGATGCTGAAAAAGCCTTTTGACAAAATCAGCATCCCGTTCTGCTTAAAGTCCTAGAAGGAATTTGGATTTGGAGGGATCATTCCTCAATGATCCAAAGCCATATACAGAAACCCACAGCCAATATCTCCTAATGGGAAATGACGGAAACATTCCCTTTAAAGGTAAAACTCGCAAGCTACGCCCCCTATCACCACTCCTCTTCAATATGAGTGCTATGAAAAACTTGCTAGTGACAATCAAGGCAAGAATAGATATAAAGGAGTACTAATTGGAAAAGAGGAAGTCCAAACCTATCCGTATTTGCTGATTATGATTGTTTACTTAAGGGATGCAAAAACCTCCACCAGAAAACTCCTAGAAACGATTAACAGTTTCAGCAAAGTCTTGCAGTGGATACAATATAACCTTAAAACAATCAATGCACCTTACACACTCACTGTAATACAAACTCCCGACACAATAGCAACTCAAACAAGTAATACTAGGAACAAACCTTCAACTCACAATAGACCACCAAAAAAAAAAAAAAAAAAAAAAAAAAAAACCTCACAAAAAAAATTTAAACCCTTAAGCAAAAAGATTGAGAAAACCTCAGAAAGGAAAAACTCCCCATGGCTCATGGATGGGAAAATTACATTGTAAAAATGTCCATTTACCAACTCTTGTATTAGATTTAATGCAAATCCCAATCAAAATCCCAAGAGTTTCTTCACAGGCTTGAAAAAAAAGTTCTTAAATTCATTTGGAAACACAAAAGACCCCGAATAGCCAAATCAATCCGAGTAAAAGAGCTACACAGGAGGATCTCTATACCAGATTTTAAATATACTACAGGGCTATAGTCATAAAAACAGCCTGGTACTTAGCACAAAACAGACCTGTGACCAATTGAACAAAATGAAGATCTCAAATCTGAACACATACCAATTTCAGCATCTCATATTTAAAAGGGGCGCAAAGAAACCACAATGGAGAAAAGACAGCATCTCAGATAGTGTGTTGGCAAAACAACTGGATCAACACTTGTAGAAAGAATAATTTAAACCCCACCCCTCTCACCCTGTAACAAAAGCTCAACTCCAGTATGATTAAAGACCTCAACGTGAAACCCCAAATTCTGAAGTGCATAGAAGAAAAGGTTGGCAGCAGCAAACAAGACATAGCGTAGGAAAAGATCCTAAATCAGACAGCATCACAAGATTAGTCGACCAATGTGACAAGTTGGCCTCATCAATCAAAAGCTTCTGTTACATCAAAAAGAAACCAATCAAGGAGTGAAAGAAATCCCACAGAGTTGGAGGAATACCTTCACTCAATTACATCTGACAAAGCATTGATTTTCAGAATATATAAACCTACTCAAAAAACAAAGAAAAAGAAAACAAACGACACCGCTAATTAGATGGAGCAAAACTGAACAGAGATCTTACGAAGCGAGGAATTAGAGGATGTTGAGAAACACCTCAAGAAATGTCAACATCACTAATCATTAAGGGAAATTGCAAATCATAAAACCACTTTAAGATTATCATCTTACTCCAGTAAGAAACGGTAAAGGAGTAGCAAAAACAACAAAAATGATTACCAAGTGCTGGAAAGGTTGTGGAAGGGGAACACTTCTCCATTGTTGGTGGGAACGTAACTCATACAGCCACTATGGAAAGCAGTGTGGAGAACCCTGGAAGACTTGAATGAACTTGCCACCGACCAAGCCATACCACTCCTGGCATTGTACCCTTCAAGACTTACTGCCACCACAGAGATACATGCACGGCCTGTTTATTTGGCGTCTCTCCACATAGCAAGGGCTGGAACAAACCTAATGTCCCTCAACTGATGAGTGGATAGAGAAAATGTGGGTACATATCTACACAATGTAATTCTATGCAGCCGTAAAGAAAGATACATCACGAGCTTTGCAGGAACAATGGCCTGGAGCTAGAGACATCATGCTGAGATGAGAGTACCCAGTCCCAGAAAAACAACGTACGAAATGGGATATCCCTCATCTGTGTATGTAGTGCCAACATTACCCAGTTGTAAGATATTTATTGTGTAGGGCCCCTGAGCTTCTGTACAAAGCATTGGGCTATTGCATTTTGGAAACAACAACGAACAGAAATACTGCATCAAGAACTGACTGAAAAGTGAACTTCTCGCCAAAACAGGGTCCACGTCCCCATGAAATATTTGGACAAGACTAAAAGGAGAAGCTGTTTGCGATATGCCTGAGCCTTCTGAGGGGTGGGGGAATGAGGGGACAACGGTCTAGATTGTTAAAATAAAAAATAAAAATAAAAAAAGACAAAAAAAAAAAATGATAGATAGATAGATAGAAGATAGAAATAGAATAGATAGATAGATAATAAAATTGGTAGCCATAGTTTGGTTGCCACAGTGTATGAGAGGGAGTCTGTAGGCTTTACTGAGCAGATCTGCTAACTACCCCAGAACAGGACAGGGAACACCAAGCGCCCTCCCAAGACGCACTTCTTAGTCCCTGACCAAGCTGGCCTCCAGTGGCATGGAGCCTTCCTTCCATGTCCGCTTTCCTCACCCCATCTCTCCAGGTCCTTTACAGCCTCTTCCCAGGCTCCTCTTCCAGTTCTATCCATGCTTTCAACCTGGGTATTCTCCTAGGTTCTCTCTCCACAAGAGGCGATACCATCCCTCCCCTGTGTGCTGATCTCTTCCTAATATGTGCTCCCCAGTCCAAGGGTCTCTTCTAAGGCACAGCCCATCTCTGCTTGACCTATCTCTCTACTTATGTTCCCAGACCCCTTCCCTCAAAAATTTCACTCATCTCCATTCTCCAAACCCCACGCCCTTTCCTTACGTTAGACAATACTGATACTTTCTTCGAAAACATGGAGCCATCCTTGTCTGACTTCTTTTCCTCACTTTCCGTATCTAATGGGGCATTAAACTAGCTGTTTAGCTTCCTTAATACCTTCCAACATATTTCCATCCTTCTGCCTCACATACTACCTCAGAACAGACTTCATTATTTCTTACCTGAAAGACTGTCTGCTTCTTCACTCATTTCTCTATCCAGGTTTTTGATCTAGGTGTGGATGGTTACTCCTCTTGAGGGAGCATCCACTAATTTCCTCAAGATAAACCCAGATCCCAAGCCTGCCCAACCAGAGATCTTGAGATGTTCACCTGTACATCTACAGCTCTTGACTTGGGGTCACACTCTAGCTCACTTGTACCATGTTTCTTCAGACAGGGCCCCCTGTATGACTTGCCCATTCTGTCTACTCAACCTCAAGGGCTCCACTTGAAGGACCTCTGATCCCTGGGCAATTTCTTCCTGTAATTCTCTCCACTTGAGCATACTCTTAGTACCTTGTAAGCATTACTCACCATTAATCATCCATCCCCTGGAGTAATATCATTATTTTAGCCACCAGACTGAACTCCTTGACATGGAAATCATGATCGTATGGACTCAAACCATAAGCTTAATACGTGTATGTGGAATGTATTAGAACTATGTCAGGAATAATAATATAATAATAATGAATAATAATAACTGGAGCTAAGGCATAAAGTTTGGGATACTGAAGACTCCTACTTCTTCTCCCCAGGGGTCTGGGGGCCCTGCATTGTGCCTTTTATCCATTTAGGAGGTTATGATGCTGCATTACTCTCTGGGCTAACAAAGCTAAGGTTAAAAAAAAATTATTTTCAAAATATACGAAGGTTATATCATTTTGAAATCAAACCAATCTACAAATCTTATAACAGCAACAAAACATCTTTTGATCCACCTCTAATGCTGAATCCCTGGAGACAAGCCACTTTAAGGTATTTCAGCTATTTGCAAGACTTAATGCTCTCTCATATTGAAGTCACACACTTATCTTTAGTTATTTATTTATTTGCCTTCAACTTCCCACTATAGAAGATGAAACTTTCACTCTGTCCTATTCTTTTTCCCTTCTTACTTCTTCTCATTTGCTTCCCGTCTTCAACATTTGGTTAGCATCACACTTCAGCCAATTCTGACTTACTTATGATTTAGATAACATTCACAGCTTAGTCAGGATGTTCTTTGACATCTATGACTGCATTTCCTTTCTTACTCATCTTGTTTTCCCAGGAGTTAACACTGGTTAGTTATTTTTTGTTTAATTTCCTCTCTATCCAGAGATAAATCACTTTCCCCCCTTATCCATTTTCCTAAACATGATACAAAGTTCTGGGGTAGATTCAAGCTATATCAACTACTTAACCACTTCTACTTTTTCTTGGATAACCCTCCTGAGAACCTTGTGTTCTCTCTCAAGTCTGGGTACATTTTTCTCCATTACCTCACATCTCCCTTCTTCTGTCCTGCATTCTGCCTTCGGTCTTATCTCAAGCTTGCTTGATTTCACATGTCTTTTTTTTTTTTTTCCTTTATTTATTCCCTAATTATAGTTAAATCACCATGTTTTTACTTTGTTTCATTGTCTAAGATAAAATACCTGACAGAAATAACCTAAGGAAGAAGGATGTATTCTGGCTCAGTGTTTCAGAGGTTTTAGCCTGTGGTTGGTTGACTCCACGCATTTGAGCAGAACACTACAGCAGAAAGAACATGTAGCTGGAACAGGCTGTTCACCTCACAACAGACAGGAAGCAAGAGGAGGACAGGATTGGGGCAAGGACAAGATAAACCCAAGCTCCACCCTCAGTGACCTACTCATCCATCCAGGACCACCTTCCTAACATTTCCAGACCTCCAGAGTTGGTCCTCCAAGACTGAGGACCAAGCATTCAACACATGAGCCCATGAGTGATCAATTCATATTCAAAACACATAAACGTTTTGACTAATATAGATATCAATAAGCACCTTGAAAAAGCCAGAGAATAAAGTATCAAAAGGCAAAACAGAATAATATATTTTTATATAAACACTTAAACTGTGACCACTTAAAATGTAAACAAGCAAGCAAACAAAAATCCACCAGGTGGTAATTGGACTTGGCCTGAGGCTCTAGCTGGCTGATTGGAAGGGGTAATGGAAAGTCACCTTCATTTCTTGAGATCTAGGCACGACTTTGCTACAATGATTTTATTTCATCCTGAACATCTTGATGGATGGTGAGGCTGGGTCCAGAATTGTGTACAAACCAATTTACCCTAAAAGTGCAAAGGAACTGCACTATGACTACCTAGCTCTCAGGCTACTACATTGCTTAGGACCTGTTCAAGACTTTCACTTCAGGACCAGTCTCTAGAATCAGCCACTGTACTTGGAGTTTCTACTGCTTTAGTCCCTCTGGTGTCCATGGGGGCTTGTGGAGCTGTGCAGGGGCCCAAGGTCAAGGAAATGAAAAGGGCCTGATGATGATGCAGGGAAAATGGAGACAGCACTTCTACAATCACAAACTTGGAAAGTCTGAGGCAGGAGGATCACAAATGAAGGCTAGCCAGAATGGGAAATATAATGGGGCCCTTTTTCTCCAAAAAAAATGAGGAAGGATAGTGAGATGGTTCTGTGGTAAAGGTCCTCGTTGCCGAGTCACATGGCCAAGTTCAATTCCTGGAACCCACTGGCAGAAGGAGGGAACCAACCTCTGAGAGTTGTCCTTTGGCCTGCACTTGTGTGCCATGGCACTTACATGTGTGTGCATGCACACAACAATCAATCAATAAATGGAGGGGGAGGAAAGGAGAGGGAGCAGAAGGGGGAGGGAAGAGGAGGGAAGAGAAGTACATATAACAGGGGTGAGACAAAGCACTATTACCAGGGAGATGAACTAATGGAAAAGAAGTAAGGAGAATTGTTTCTAGGCTGCTGGGACAGGGCACTGTCAGGGACCTGGGATTTTCTGCAAGTTTCAGATTCTGTAAGGCAGGCTGTCCACTGGTGAAAAGAAGCAAGAAAACTAGGTCAGCAACTGGCACCCAGGCTATGGGCCAAGAGGCTCTAGAGAGAACGGACCTGCCTTACCACGTACGCCCGTGTTACCGACTCCTTAATCAGGGCCCGGCTGCCCTTCGTCCTTGTCCGGCTTTGACTTTGCTCACGTCTCAGCCAATCTCACTGGATGATAACAATTTGACAAACATATGAAATAAAGAACGTGCGTTATGCACGCTAGGTGTGTGCTCTAACACTGAGCTTTATCTCGAGTCCCTATAAATTATTTTAAATTTTAAAATTATTTATTCATTTTCAATGATGGGTACATGGGTTAGCAGACAGATGGACGGACAGACGGATAGATAGAAAGATGATATCTTCTCACAATATTACTGAGGTTAATCTCAAACTCCTGGGCCCAATGATCCTCCTGCTTCAGATAGTCCCAAGAGCTGGGACTATAGGTATTTACCATCATAATAAGCTTTAGAGATTTTGTGTGTGTGTGCGTGCTTGTGTTATGTGCATGTTATGTGTGTGTTGTGTTGTGTGTGTGTGTGTGTAAAGGTGCCACAGAGGCCAGCCACCCAAACATGGATGCTGGGCACCAAACCAGCAAGCACTCTTAACTGCTGAGCCATCCTCCAGCATATATATAATATATATAATATATAAATATATATTATATATATATAATATATTATACATAATATATATAATACATATTATACATAATATATATAATATATATTATAGTCTTCAAAAATGTCATATATCTCACTCCATCCCTCCACCTCTCCGGGACCTCTCACCACATCTCTCTGCTAACGCCATGTCATGAGGTCATCTACTGGGGCATGGGGAAACTACCAGTGGCCAAACCAAAGAAAAGTGCCCCCCCCAGCAGTCATCAACTTCCAAGAGCCCCTCAGATGGGAGGGCCTCAGAAGCCCCCCTCTAATCCACACTGAGAGTTTTAACCGTTAGATCTTGCTCAGATCTTATGCAGAGACCCACAGCTGCTGTGACTTCATACGTGCAGTAGCCATGTCGTACAGAACCTCATTTCACAGCGTTCCTCCTCATCCTCTGCCTCTTACACTTTTTCTGTCCACTTCTCTGAGTTATTCCCTGAGCCTTGGTGTGGAGTCGTGTTGATAGAGTGTCATGTTTACAGCTGAGTGTTCAGTTACTTATTTTAAGTACTTTGAACAGTAATGGAGATATCCCTAGAGATATTTTATGGAGAATTTTTTTCCTCTACTTTTTCCTTTTTAAACTAGGGCCTTATGTGTGTTAGGGAATCCTCTACCACTGAGCTGTATTCTCAGACCAGAGAGTTGTTTTTGGTTTTGGTTTTGTTTTTAACAGCAAAACAAAACAAAGTATCAAGTACAGTGGGAAACCAGTCTCCTTGCCCAATCCTGCAGCCCCAGCTGGTCTGGAACTGGCTATACAGACCAGGCTGGCTTCAATCTCAGAGACTGACCTGAGGCTGCCTCCCGGGTGCTGGGATTAAAGGCGTGCACCACCATGCCTGGCTTGTTATTTTTAAAAAGTAACAACTGGCACTTGGGAGACAGAGGCAGGCGGATCTTTGTGAGTTCAAGGCCAGCCTGGTCTACAGAGTGAGTTCCAGGACAGCTGGGGCTACACTACAGGGGAACGCCTGTCTCAAAAGACAAAAAAAAAAAAAAAAAAAAAAAAAAAAACTGGACCAGGCGTGGTAGTACACACCTTTTATCCTAGCACTCGGGAGGTAGAGGCAGGTGGATCTCTGTGAGTTCAACGCCAGCCTGGTCTACAGAGAGAGCTCCAGGCCAGCTGGGACTAAAGGAAGACCCTGTCTCAAAACTACCAAAAAATAAAATAAAATAATAAAAAATAAAAGTAACAACTAAGGGAAAATCTCCAAGTGCATCAAGAAAATTAAAGTTACAATAACTTTTCTTTTAATTTTTTTATTTATTCTTTATATGTATGCATGTACCGTCTGCATGCAGGTCTGCGCACCCATGTCGTGCAATGCCGCGGAGGCCAGAAGAAGGCGTTGGATTCCCCTGGAACTGGAGTTAAAGACGGTTCTCAACTGCCATGTGGGTGCTGGGGATCGAACCCCGGTCCTCTGCAAGAGCAGTCGGTGCTCTTAACCACTAGGCCATCTCTCCAGCCCCTAAAGTTACAAATAATTTAACCATACAAAGTGGTTTATTTTGACTGAATTAAAAAAAATGTTTAAGTATGCATATATGTGAAAATCAGGGGGTATGTCTTCCATCTTCTACATACTAAGGGTTATATATAGGTTTGTACATACAAACATACATATATATATATATATATATATATATATATATGTACATACACAAAACAAAATTGGGATAATAGATTATTAAGCCTTCTTTGTGTAATTATATAATGTAAACATTTCCCTATATCATGAAATGTTCTTCGGACTATTTTTTCTTAAGACCTGAATGATGTTCTACTGTGTGGAACTATCATGTATTTATTTAGTAAATATTTGACTGAATACTGAAATGATTTATTTTGGTTGAGCATTGAGTTTTGCTTCTCATTCTCTCCTTTTTTTTTTTTTTTAAGAAAGTTTTAAATAGCAAAAGTAGGCCACACAGTTTTTGATTGGGATAATTTAACTACCCTGATAGTGTTTGTTCAAACTGCGATGAGGTCATACGTTGTTGTGAGTTCACTTGGAAGGACTTGGAGACTGTCACCAGAGGTGGAAAAAGAGGAGGGAAAGGCAACAGCCTAGAGCCAGATATGGCAAGGGGTCTGAGGACACTGAGGAGGAGAGGCCTGGGTCTTTGGCAGACAACAGTCCTTTGGCAAATTGGAGTCTGGCTCAGGAACAGAGTGAGCCAGAGGACAACTTAGGGAATCTTCAGCTCATGCTTTAAGAATTTGACCCGGGTTTGATCCCCCAGCACCCACATGGCGGCTGAGAACTGTCTGAAACTCCAATTCCAGGAGAACTCCAGTTCCAGAGGAGTCCGACACCTTCTTCTGACTTCCACGGCATTGCACGACACGGGTGCGCAAACTTGCATGCAGACAGTACATTCATACACATACAGAAATAAATAAAATTAAAAAAAAATAATAATAAAAAGAATTTTCTAAGGAGGAGGGTTTTGTTAGAAAAGTGAGACCAGCTCTGTGGGAGACACAGGAAGACAGGGATGACCTGAGGAAGGGTACAAAGGTATGGGAATCAGAAACAAATAAGTCAAATACAGAAAGAGTTAAGACAGCTGAGCCTTAATTTTCATCACATACTACTCTGGGCTCTCTAAAAACTGACCTTGTATAAAGCTATCTCTGCCTGTCTCCTCGATAAGGTTGAATCAGTGATTGATGATGTTAAATCCTAAAGGCAATGAGGGCCAACATGAGGGAGGTCATTCCCAGACTCTACAACGAACTTAATACTTAAAATAAAAAAAAAATCAACATCAGAAGCATAAAACATAATTGGAGAACTAGAGGCCAATAAATTGTTTCTTGAATCTAATAGCTACTCAACCTTAAAGTGAATTAACCTTTGTGACAATTGTGTCAGTGATCATCTATGAAACCCACCAACTACCCCTCAAGTATCAACAAATAAAAAAGAAATAATTTGAGGGGTGCATGTAGGGCTTTCATGCTCACTTCTAGCCCAAGGGAAGAAGTTGTCAGGCCAAGTGCAAGTATGAGTTATGGGGCCCAGCTTTCTGGCAGAGGAGGACAGGGAAACATAAAAAGGGGAAGGGAGGTGAAGGAAAGGGGTCTCAAGCACACAGGAGGAGTCAGAAGGAAAAGAACAGGAGTCTTTGTGATATCTCAGATCCTAAAAAAACATAGCTCTTTGTTTGAAAAACAAAATTTCATGTTTTTATTTATTTATTTATTTATTTTGGTCTTTTTGATCTTTTTGAGACAGGGTCTCCCTGTAGCCCCAGCTGTCCTGGAACTTACTCTGTAGACCAGGCTGGACTTGAACTCACAAAGATCCGCCTGCCTCTGCCTCCCAAGTGCTAGGATTAAAGGTGTGCACCACCACGCCTGGCTTTATTTATTTTTATGTGTATGAATGTACTGTCTGCATGTAGGTCTGTGCACCCGTGTTGTGCAATGCTGCGGAGGTCAGAAGAGGGTGTCGGATTCCCCTGGAACTAGAGTTAAAAACGGTTCTCAGCCGCCATGTGGGTGCTGGGGATCCAACCCTGGTCCTCTGCAAGAGCAGATGGCGCTCTTAACCTCTAGGCCATCCCTCCAGCCCAAAATTTCATGTTTTAAACAAAGACACTGCCTGGCCATGTACCCAGACAAGCTTTTCTGGCCTCCCTCAGTGAACACTAAAGAATGGGGATTCTTGTTCTCATGTGGTCATATATTCATTCTCTCTCTCTCTCTCTCTCTCTCTCTCTCTCTCTCTCTCTCTCTCTCTCTCTCTTTCCTAATAAAGGTCTCTTACATCCTTGCAAGACTGCTTGGGGACCATGCTATTTTCTTCAGCTTTCAGGTCGACCCTGCCTGATGTTTCTCTGTTCCAGTCTGACCGCCTCCCATGAGCTTGCACTCTTGTGGCCCCAAACTAATGATACTAAAAGCAGTAACTAAGAGATCGCGCTGGAACCCCAAACCCAAGTCATCTAGCAATGAATCCCAACTTCTTCTCACTGTATCACCATCTGAGCTTTGACTTTTCTCTCCCCATCCAGTTCAACCGGCCACTGTGCCCTGAGGATTCTGCGTCTAAGATGATTCTAAACGTTGGTGTGAATAAATTAGGGTTCAGCTTAAGTGTACTCTAAAAAGAGAACATTTTGTCTTTGGCATCTCTCTTAATCCTGTGTGTCAGTGCTTTTCCTCCCTCTCAGTCACCGCCCACAACTTGAAGACATCTTTGGTTGTAGGTCCTTCTTTCCCTACTCACAGGGACTCTCCCTTCTACCAGTCTGCTTTGGCTTAATACAGTGTTTTTCCTCTAAAATTCAGGTTGAACTTTAACTGCCGATGGAATGATATTGAGAGGTGATAAGGAATGCAGGTGATTAAATCATGGGCATGCCTCCCTTAGGAATAAATTAACATGCTCCCTTGGGACTGGATGAGTTGCTGAGAGAGAGAGAGAGAGAGAGAGAGAGAGAGAGAGAGAGAGAGAGAGACTGCAGTGAGACGGCCTTTAGTCTCTCCCTCTTCGGACATACACTTGGTTGTGGCTCCATTTTTCCACCACGTTTCAATACAGTTGCCAGATGTTGGACTTTCCAATCTCCAAAACTGTGAGCCTTTCGGCTTCTTTTCTTTACAAATAATCCACTCTCAGATATTCTGTTACAGCAACAGAAAAGAGCCTTTTGAAACCACTGACCAGCCCAGTGTGGAGCCCATATGGGTTGATTCATGTTCTTGTGTTATTGAACTAATGCAGAAAGCGCCTCTGGTTTACAGCAGGGCCTATGGAGAAATAACACCCCAACTATCAGGTTCTGGGCACCGTGAGAACCGAGCAGGAGCCGCAGAGCAGCCTGGTGACATGGTCTACCTGTGACAAGAGAACAGTTTGGGAAATAGGCTGGCTTCACTTTCAATGGCAAACAGCACAATCCTGAGAACATTACTTATTTTCTCTGCACCTCTATTTCCTGATCGAGAAAACTGAGCTATATATTCCTAGTATTTAGTCCAGAAGACTGGTTGGTGTAGGATTCAATGATATGGGAATAAGAAACCACCGGGTGGGGCGGCGCAAGCCTTTAATCCTAGCACTCAGGAGGCAGAGGCAGGCAGATCTTTGTGAATTCAAGACCAGCCTGGTCTACAGAGCGAGTTCCAGGACAGCTGGGGCTACAGGGAGACCCCGTCTCAAAAAAAAAAGAAAGAAAAGAAAAGAAACTACACCCCAGAGGCATTATAAAGACTTAATATAGGGGCTGGAGAGATGGCTCAGAGGTTAAGAGCACTGGCTCTTCTTGCAGAGGATCTGAGTTTGATTCCCAGTACCCACACGGTGCCTAATAAAACCATCTGTAACTCCAGTTCCAGGGGATCTGACACCCTCTTCTGACAGTGCCCAGAACCCCGACACACCCTCTTCTGTGGGCATTGCATGACATGGGTGGCACTTACACACATGCAGGCAATACACTCATACACAGAAAATAAAATGAAGATAACAAAAGACTTAAAAAGACAATATAAAATAAAAATTAAATATCTCTCTGGGGCAGGCAGAGACCATCCTCTCACTGTGTCGGTTTTTTTGTTTGTTTGTTTCTTTTTTGTCACTTTAAAAAAATCCCGTTCCTCTTATCCTGGACTCCCTAACCCCATCTTTCTTCCCTTATCCAGTGGAAACAGAGGAAGCAGGATTCAAAGGTGGTAGCAAAGTGCTGCTGCAGATAGCCTACCACGTCCTTCCTCTATTCCATCCCCTATTTCGTGACCCACCAGCTGAACCACAGGCCCCCAAATTGGGAAGAGGGAACATATGTGCTCACCAGCAACAACATTTCCTGCCTCACCACAAAAGTATAAACCAGGGGTCTTCTCAGAGCTGCGATCACTGCCAAAATGCTTCATTTTGGGGCTAGAACTGTTCGCAGAAAGCACATTTAACTTTCGAAACAGAATCTAGCAGCCAGTGACTGTTCCTGTGGTTTCTCTAGTTTAAGCAATACTGGACACCACCAAAGTGTCTCGTTTTCTTCCCAGAGAACTGAATTACATACAAATCCTGGTTTCTATTAGGGTGTGTCGCACTTGCTGTGCCGCCAAGCCTTCCACTTTTATGGTCTGCACACGGTTAGATTTTCCATGAACAGGCTCAAATTTATTCCCAAGTAATGATGTTAGGAAACCCAATCTAAACGTGAAGATTGTGCTAACGCAGTTTCAGAATAATTTGTGCCATGCATTTAACTGAAAAGAATTTCCGATTTAAACAGAAATAGCATATTTTGGGCTGGAGAGATGGCCTAGCGGTTAAGAGCGCTGACCGCTCTTGCAGAGGACCCAGGTTCGATCCCCAGCACCCACATGGCGGCTGAGAACCGTCTGAAACTCCAACTCCAGGAGAACTCCAGCTCCAGGGGAATCCGACGCCCACTTCTGACCTCCGCGGCATTGCACGACACGGGTGCACAGACTTGCATGCAGACAATACATTCGTACACATACAGAAATAAATAAAATTAATTAAAAAAAATTTAAAAAAAAAGAAATAGCATATTTTTATGTTTGAGCATATATGGGAGGGAAATGGAGTGGGGGTGGGAAATGTGTTGTTTAAATTCTCTGTCCTTTTCCCTCTGACCCCCTCCCTGCCTTTCTCTCCCCTCTTTTGGTGATGTCGGGGATTGAACCCCGGCACTCGTGCAGGCCAGGTAAGCACCCCACCACAGAAAGACACCCTCGGCCCCATCTTTCTTTCTATACATGTACCGACTATCTCCCAGACACCCACCTAGATAGGCATTTTATATAAATTAGAGAACAAGTGACTGAAAAACTAAGCCAGATTACCTACAAAGTGTCCTAGAGATTTACATATGGATTCAAGTGGAAGGTAGTGGTAACCGGTAGAGAATGAGCCCATACAGAAAGCACTAATGGAAAGTGTGGCTATAATTTCGTTTGGCCAACCAGTGAAAGAGCAGGTACTATATTTTCTGAAAGAGGAAAATAATGTAGGAAGCAGAGTTTTATGTGTACATATTTATGCACACTATTTTGGAAATGTCCCATGAAAATAAACCATGTCGCCACCATGTTCCAGATCCTACAGTGCTTATTGCTAGTATTGTCCGATCTTACAGATTTCACCTTGAGCAAGTATTTCCTCTATTTAACGTAACTGCAAACAGCGCCCTCCTCTCTCCTTCCCTCCTTCCTCCTCTACAGGTACTGATCCCAAGAGAAGTTCCAAATAAACCCTCCTGCTAACTTTCAGCTCAGAGTCTGCTTTCTGGAGAACCAACCTATAACATTGTCTATCCATGCACGTATTCATTCCCCCATCCTCCCAATTAGTATGGGACTAGATGATGCACCGAAAAAGACCCTAACCTGTTTTCCCCACCTAATTTCAAGCCCTGGAGGAAAGAACAAACTGTGTCTTTATCTGTCTTCACATTCCTCATAATTCCTAGCAGAGTCCAAGACAGTGCAAGAAAGCTCTAAACACTGTAAAGAAAATATACACAACACTACTGGGAGTTCTCCTTTACAGGATAGGTTTCAATGTAAAGTCCTCGGGAAGCTCTTCAAGATGTTTATTCATTTACTGTGTCCATAAAATTCTAAGGAATATGAAGAAGCACAGATAAGGTCCTGACTATCAAAGCTGCTATAGTTCATTGAGTGGACAGAACGAAAACCAGAGGAAATTTCAAAAACAGGAACAAGAAAAGGAACTTGACTAGTAGCCAAATGGTGCATCCTTCCCAGGCCACCTCTGCTAGTTCTGCCTGCTAGTTCATCCACCATCAATCTGTCAACAAAGATTACTCAATAGTCTCCACTATAAACCTAACCATGGGAATCGGCAGACTCCTAAACCTCATCACCCCTTAAAACTGATGCACCTGCAGAGTTTACGGGCCAAAAAGGAAAAGACCTTTTAATAAAAATATTGATTAAGCCAGGCATGGTGGGTCATGCCTTTAATCCCAGCACTCGGGAGGCAGAGGCAGGCAGATCTCTGTGAGTTCAAGGCCAGCCTGGTCTATGTAGCAAGTTCCAGAACAGCTGGGACTACAGGGGGATCTTGTCTCAAAAAGACCCAAAAATATTCGTTACATATCACTGCTGAGTGCCTGGAGAGGGACATGAATGTAGAGGACATTGCTGGGGTGGGGAGGTCATTCTCCCGCATTTCTTGGCCTTCAGGACATCTTCACTCAGCTGCTCTGCCCTCGCTCTAACTCGACAGGCCACTGTCTCCTTCCCCTCCCCTCCTCTCACTGCCTGTGTGCAATCTGTCATCAACTTCTGTTGTTGATTTCTCTGAAATGCCATTTGCATCTTTCCTCTTCTGCCTTGCCTTCAGATGCTACAGTCATCTCCCATACTGTGGTCACACCCTACAAGCAGAGGTTCCAACTCTGGGCAATCCCTGGATTTCTCCATATCTGCCAGACATAACTTGAAAATCCAGCTCTCTGGTTGGTCATGTCTCCGTTCAACAATCTTGAGGACTCCCAAGTTTTTAAATTTATTTATTTATTTTTATTTTATGTGTTTTGCCTATATGTATGTATGTAAACGCATTTTATGTCTGTAAGCACACCTGTGTTGCACAATGCCTGCGGAAGCCAAAAGGGAGTGTTAGATCCTCTGGTACTAGAGTTAAGGATAGTTGTTAGCTGCCATTTGGGTGCTAGGAACCTTACCCAGGTCCTCTTCAAAAGCAGCCAGTGCTTTTAACCTCTGAGACCCAGATTCCAAGTCTTTAAGGCCTTTTGATAGTTGGCCCTCCCTACAATGACTTTGTTTTATTCCCAGGATCCCCAAAGTCTGTGCCTTCTATTCTAATAGTCTCCCTGTGTATCTACGGCTCAGCTCAAGCTCACTCCTGGAGTGACTTCTCCTCTTGACAATTTATTGCCTCTACCTGTCCTTATTAAATGAGCCAAGCTGAGGACCCTAGGACACAGGAATGGGAGTGACAGGCTGTCATTTTTCCAGTTATTTTTATCTCTTGAGTCTTCCCCGTCACACACAAATTCCATCATGGACCACGCTTTTCTGCAGCACCTCCTAGCCACAGTCAGCCTGACTGTTCTGGACCAGGCAGTTGTAGGGACAAGAAGCTCTTCTGCCTGCAGCTGGGTAGACTGTCTTGGCCTCCTAAGCTAGAAATGAAAAAGCTGATATTGCTGATGATACTCCCCTATCGCTTCTGAGGAATGACTCTCATTCACTCTTGAATTAATACATCAAGCTCTAGGATTTCTGAGAGATAGACGGTGGGTTTGCCAAAGGGAAGGCTGCCAAGTTGGGTCTCTGGAGTGAATCCAGTGCTCCATCTACTCTGCTTCTTTCCTAATCACAGAAAGAACCATAAAATGACCAAAAGGCAGAGGAGAGATGCAGGCTTCATAATGACACATCCTTTACTTCCTAAAAAAAAAAAAAATTCAGATTGAGACAAGTATTGTTTCCAGACCCTCCCGAGCCGCAGTGTTTGCTGCTGCTCAAGGAGAGATCTGCACCACATGACACAGGAAGACCTTTGGAAGAGTATCTTAAAGGGGTAAGAGGAAAACAGTTCAGAGAAACTGCCTCACTTCCTGCCAACAGGTGACCAGAAAGGGTGACCATCGTGAACAAAGGTGCAAGAGCGCCTCCTGTTCGTCCCGCCAGCTGGAGGTAGGGTTATGGAGTGAGGGAGGCTTTGGGAAGCAGCAGCCTAGGGTTAGAAACCCTCCTCCATCATCTCTACAACAGCAGGTGGACTGGCTGAGGCATTCTCTGCATTCTACAGCTTTCCCTAGAGCCTATGAGAGGGCAGTCAAAACAGGAGGTGCAATGTCCCCATCTTCCTGAGCTAGAAGATGAATGAAGATGAGCTGTAAACTAAGCATTGCTTACAGCGTTCATTTGCATATCGGCTGAAAAGGAGAACATGCAAAATAAACCCCATCAGTCAATTAGTGTGATGACAATTATACTGATTTTTTGGTAGATCTTAGTAATTTTTATTTTACAAAGCGCTAGGATCCATTATTTGGCAGGATTCTTACAGATAATCCAACCTGGTGATGAAATAACAGCTTCAATTTATTGAACATGTTGCAGGTATTATTTTACTTAAGCTTAGAGAGGCTACAAGACTTGCCCCTGAATGAGACACTTAGGTATTTCTGATTTTAGCCTTCATTTCCTTAACCATAAAATATAGCTTATATTTTTTTTCACAAGTTAAAAAAGGGAAGGCTATGGAGAAGGTGGCAGCCCAAATAATCCAATTCCCTACAAGGTAGGCACATGTGCACAGACCCATATTCACTGTTGGCTTTCTCTGTCACAGACACGTTCACCTGGAAATGGTATGGGTCCACAGAGAAGGCCAGCATCTTGTATGGACAAAGGTCAGACTATGTATACCATACCTGTCATTTAAATTGCATCTGAATCTGCAACAAGAGTTTCCCATTGACAGGGTACAGCCAAAGTAAGATGGAGAAACGGCATCTAATTTTGAAGCTTTGTCACAGAGGGAATACTTTCAGACTGAAAATAATGAGTGAGACTAAATGCCATTTAGCATAATGGCTCATGACATTAAAATAAATGTTCAAGTTGTGATATTCAGGCACATGAGGAAAGAAACGACAGTAGAAAAGAGTTAGGTGCAAACAAATGGCAACAGCTTGTGGGAACTGCTCTTCATGACACATCTGACCTTAGTGATAATGTGAGCTGTTACTGTGCAGAGGCCTTCGCACATAAGCTGACAGCCACTTGGATAGGCATGGATATTCAGAACTGCAGCAGGCAGAGCCAGAAAGTACAAGGATGTATTTTTTTTAATTTTATATAATTTTTTTTATGTGCATGAGTGTGCTGTCTGCATGTAGGTTGGTGCACCTGTGTGCAATGCTGCGGAGGTCAGAAGAGGGTATCGGATTCCCCTGGAACTGGAGTTAAAGACGGTTCTGGAGAGATGGCCTACCGGTTAGGAGCGCCGACGCTCTTGCAGAGGACCCGGGTTCGATTCCCAGCACCCACATGGCAGTCGAGAACCGTCTGAAACTCCAATTCCAGGAGAACTCCAGTTCCAGGGGCATTGCACGACACGGGTGCACAAACTTGCATGCAGACAGTACATTCATACACATACAGAAATAAATAAAATTAATAAAAAAAAATTAAGCCGGGCGTGGTGGCACACGCCTTTAATCCTAGCACTTGGGAGGCAGAGGCAGGCGGATCTTTGTGAGTTCAAGGCCAGCCTGGTCTACAGAGTGAGTTCCAGGACAGCTGGGGCTACAGGGAGACCCTGTCTCAAAAAGACCAAAAAAATAAATAAATAAATAAAATAAATTAAAAAAAAATAAAATAAAGACGGTTCTCAGCTGCCATGTGAGTGCTGGGGATCGAACCCAAGTCCTCTGCAAGAGCAGCCAGCGCTCTTAACCGCTAGGCCATCCTTCCAGCCCCCAAGGATGTATTCTTTCCCTCCCTCCTTGTAAGGACCCTGAAGTTTCTCCTGCCCCTCATCTCCATTTTTACCAAATCCCCTTACCCTCCTCCCCCACCTCCCTCAACCCCTTAGCCTCTACCCATGGAATAAATTTGTGGGTTGGGGCAAAGTTACTGAGACTCAGAGAGTAAAATGCCAGTGTCAGTGTCAATGTCCCCCTCCTGTATGAGCTTGGGAAATACACTTGGGTACACACGGACCGCTAATAGAACTTTTAAATGATGAGAGACGATCCTTAGGCCATACGCGAAGCAAAATCTCAGGGCCTTATAGCCACAGAGATACACAGCCATGCAAGCGAACAGTGTTTATGAATTAAGTCCATATACACTACATCAAGCAGGAGTCCCCTGCATGCCTGTGGTAATCTTCCTTTCTGCCAGCCTTGCGCCTTGAAACCCACCCACCTTTGGGTGATAGGTAACCATAGCCACCCTCTGTGGGGTAAAGTGCGGCTTGGAGAGGTAAGGAGTCACTGGGGCCCATGGCTGGGAGCCTAGGCAAACCAAGGCAAATCTGAAAAAATGTTAAAATGGAGATTAAAACAACAACAAAAAAAAAGCACCTAGCTAGGTGCTGTCCTACCCTGATCCTCTAACCCGCCTTTCCTTAACCCACACCTAGTCTGATGGGCCTTCTGACACTTGGTACCCACTCTTGGCACTCAGGTCTGACCTTGGGGAATATGGAAACCAGGGTGAGTTAGGGTCTAAGCCAGGTCCCTCCCGGCTGGTAGTCAGTCAGTGGGCCAATCTAACCTTCAGGGCTGTGCTGAGAGCGCACAGAGCCTTGTTGGTGGGAGGAAGGCCGGTGGTCCCAGAAGGGGTGTGTGTAGGGGGAGCGGAAGGGAGGCAGGAGCCGGCTGGTGGAGGTTGGCAGATCCTGGCCTTCAACCAGCCCAGGGCTGTGGGTGGCTTCCTCCTGTTGCTCAGTACCAGGGAGAGGCAGAGGACGACATTCGTTTGTCTCCTAAGTAAGCATCCACCTAATCTCTCCTGTAACATTATCGATTGTGAAAAGCTGGTGGCGCCTCTTTAGGGCGAAGCCGGGCTCCCGCGGGTCTCTGCGTCTGTGCTGAGGGACCCCTAGCAGGGATCCCCTCCGCTAGCCGCTCCGCAGGGATGGGCAAGCACTCCTCCCGCCTGGGGAACCGCAAAAGTGCCACCCCCCCCGCCCGGGGGGCCCCCCGCCCCCCCCCCCCCCCCCCAGCGAGCGGAGGAGCCGGACTCTACTTGGGGGTTCCATCTTCTGGAGTCCCCGGTCATCTTCATCTGCAGCGCGGCCTCAGCGCCCCAGGATGCAGGAGCGGGCGGACACACGGAAAGTTACTTCCAAAGGGTCGCGCCCGTTTTTGCGGGGAACCCTTCCCCGCCCCCACCCAGCAGGGCGCCGGGAGTCCGCAAGAGACCCGCAGCGTTTCCAGCCGGGGCGGACGCGGCGCCCCTGCCTCCTGCGCACCCGAGTGCGGAGGGATAGGAGGACGCCCCAGAGCCAAGTTGGACAGCGGAGCTCGGCCCGCTCCGGAGGGGCC
Source organism: Rhizomys pruinosus (assembly GCA_009823505.1). Classification (NCBI taxonomy): domain Eukaryota; kingdom Metazoa; phylum Chordata; class Mammalia; order Rodentia; family Spalacidae; genus Rhizomys; species Rhizomys pruinosus. The sequence goes on from VZQC01005922.1 coordinate 1,350,141, forward strand.
CGGCTGCGGGGACCGGCCTCCTGCCCGGCGGCTCCAGGCACCCTTCTCGTCCGTCCCCTCCCTTCCCAGCCCGGCCACCCGGTACCTGCGGCGGTCACGGGCTCGCCGTCGCTCTGCTCTCCGGAGTCCGAATCCATGCCGAGGGCTCCGGGCCGCGCGTCTACAGCCGCCCTCCCTCCTGTGTGCGGGGCGCAGGGGCCCGCGTCCCGGCGAGTGTGGGCGCGGGGAGTCTGCGGCCTGGCGGTGCGGCCAGGGGGCGGCTCCAGCGAGGCGGGTCCGTCAGCCCGGCCGCCGCGGGTGCCTGCGCTCCCGGCGAGCGCGGGGGCGGGGGTCGGAGCCTGCGGGGAGGACCGAGGGCGGAGCCGGAGCGTCCGGCGTCCCGCGCCTCCAGCCTGGGTTAAGTAGTCCGCGGGCGGCGCCGTGCTCCCCCCACCGGAGCCCGGGGCGCGGTGCGGGTCTGGGAGGCCAAGTCCCCTTCTCTGGGTGTGGCCAAGTTCGCAGGCGTCTGGGGGAAAGGAGTTGCGGCTCGGGCTTAGAGTTTCGAGGAGACACAGGTTTGAGTTCCGCTTCGCCGCTCACACACCTCGGCGAGACCTGTGTCTCTCTTTCCTCACGTGGAAAAGGGGGCGATGTGATTGCTTCCTTCTTACAGTAGTATGGGGGTATGATAGTGCACGTGCGGGAACCGCCTACTGAGGCAGTAAACAGCGGCAGGTAGGGGCAGCTCAGGTAGTTCTTACTCTTCCGGGCGTAGGCGTGGCAAGTGGAACTGGTTCTGAGAGTTGGTTGCGGGCCCAGCTCAAGCTGGTCTTGAAGGCTGGACCCACCCTGCCACAACTTACCCTGGCAATTTCTGCTCCTAGCTCAAGAGGCAAGAACTGATTTCAAAACGTTTTCTTTGCTGGCGTGATGGCTCGGGGGTAAGAGTGCATGATATCAGCTGAATGATGAGGGCCACGAGTTCAAATCCCCGTACTGGGAGTGGCCCCCCTGCTACCTGTATGGAACCCAGTGCTGTTGGGGGTAGCAGTAGGAGGACCAGATCTTGGAGACATGGTGGCCGCCAGCCTAGCTCCAGGTTCAATGAGAGACCCTGTTTGAAGGGAATAAAGATAGAGCACGGTGTCCTCTGGTTTGAGGAGATGGGACAGAGCCTTTTTTACTTGATGGGATTCAATGCCAAATACTAAACTTCTTTAACAATCCCCGGTCACACTTTTTAAAAATCCTAGCACTTGGGAGGCAGAGGCAGGCGGATCTCTGTGAGTTCAAGGCCAGCCTGGTCTACAGAGTGAGTTCCTGGACAGCTGGGGCTACAGGGAGACCCTGTCTCAAAAATACACACACACACAAAAATCCTTTGTTAATTTATTTACTAATCAAGAAACCAAACCAGGTAGGAAATGCATTGAGCAGTAAGGCTTTTGTTGTTAATTCCCGATTATATGCGAACTTTCATGGTCTCCCTGAATTATAGGCTCCAACACTCACATAACCTCAAGCTGGATTCTCTGAGTATAAACTGTTCACAGAGATTGCAAACTACTGACTTTAGCAAAAATAAGTGAGAAAGAGAAAGCTTTCTGTTCCTGTGTGACAAACACCACTACCAAAAGCTACTCGAGGAGGAAAGGGTTTATTTCTTCGTGTAATTCCCAGGTCACTATCCATCACTGAAGGAAATCAGGGCAGGAACTCAAGGCAAGAACCTGGAGGCAGGAACCGAAGCTGAGACCACGGTAGAGTGCTGCTTACTGGCTTGCTTTCCCTGGCGTGCTCTGCTACCGTTCTTACATAGGACAGATGCCTTCCCAGGATGGCACCACCCAGAGTGGGCTGGGCCCTCCTATGTCTATTAGAAATCAAGAAAATGCTCCACAAACATTCCCACAGGCCAGTCTGATGGAGGAAATTCCTTACCTGAGTGTGTCAAGTTGACAACCAAGGTTAGACATCACAAATATAAAAAAAAAAAAAAAAAGGAATACCATGTACCCAGTGTTTTCTATGAGCACTCATTTAATCTGTAAAATGACCCAGGAATGAAGTTAGGTCAAATCATTTGAAAATGCAATTTTCAGGTCTTCTGACACAGTTGAAAACTGGCAAGTTTGTAGAATTCAACCTATTGTTAACTCCATTTTACAGAGGTGGAAACAGTCTCAGAGAGAAAGCACATCTCAGGTCCAAGAACTGGATGAGCAAGAATTTGAAATCAAGGCTGTGTGGTGTGGACATGTGCTACTTAGAAGCAAGTTTTGGCTTCCTGTCTAGCTGAGAGTTGCCTCTTTTAGTGACTGGGTGGGCTTCACAGAATATTAGGGGAAATTCTGTTTTGTGTTCTAGAGAAAAGTTTTCTAGAAAGCCAAACTCGCTGATCTCAGTATAAAAAGTTGGATAAATTTGATGAAATATTCAAACGCTGAGTGCCCTTGGGCAAATGGCCTAACCTTTCCCAGTTTCCTCCTGTGTTAGCATCTCCTTTACAGGGTGATTGTCAAGGAGTGAAAGTAGTTCTCACAGAAGCTACCCAGTGCTGGTACATAGTTAATGTTTGACAAGTGGAGAGAACATGGCTTCTTTGCTCCGATGAATTTCAGGTAGTGTGGGAGGGGTCGACTGGAATTTCATCTTAGGGTTCCTAGTTTCTTTTTTTTTTTTTAAGATTTTTTTTTATTGATGCTTCGTGCATTTCATACATCATTTTCCAATTCAGTTCAGGCATATTTCCCTTTCCCTTCCCCCCCCACCCCCACCCCAACCCAGATCATGCATTCTGCCATAACTGTCCTGTATATTTCTCTGTTTTTTTTTCATTTTTCAGCTATAAGTGTTAATCCATGAGTACAAGCATCCTTCATGTAAAACCAATTTGCAGGCTGTTGTGCCAAAACCCCCACAGCCCCACCTTCCAGCGTGGGGTGAGGGGTTGTATGTTCAATCAGGTTGATCAAATGAGTGTCCAGACTACATTGCTGTAGTTTCACCATTCACCCCAATCGCAGCCCTTACATTCTACCATGCCCCCTCTTCCACAGATTATTCCCTGGGCTTAGAAAAGGGGCACAGGTGGATGAGAAGCAGAACAGTCCACTCTCTCTGGAGCTGTTGTCTTGGACTCTGGTCAATTCTGGCTGTTTCCTTTCATGGGCTGACAGTTTGTCCGGGAATAACCTTTCGATCCTACTAATGAAGCACAAGCAATTAGATATATAGGTATTTAAACAACATTAATAGTTATGGTAGGTTACTTTGGTATAGACACATATGTTTAGATGATATGTTGATCCATGAATTACATTTTTCCTGTTAAATATGACAGGGTCTTACTGTGGCTTATAACATCTCCTAACCTGTAGAGGATGTAAGCTTGTGGCATCAGCCATGGGTTATTCCTCCAAGGAAAGAGCCAATAGCCAATTAGATTTGGGATATACAGGCATATGGCTGCCTCTGCTGCACAGTATTTCCAGGCAGGTGAGGTGTAGCTGGTGCTGACGGTGGAGTCTTGCTTGACTCAACTGGCCTCGAACTCCAGATCCTCCTGCCTCTGCTTCCTTCAGCAAATCCTACCGGTGGGTGCCACCACCACCGGCAGGGTTCCTAGTTTCATCAATAAGAGAATTTAAGAATGAACTCAAACAGAAGCTTAAGAACAATTTTATTAGACTTTAAAAAGAAGAACCCATGCCTGGCATGGTGGCGCATGCCTTTAATCCTAGCACTTGGGAGGCAGAGGCAGATGGATCTCTGTGAGTTCAAGGCCAGCCTTGTCTACAGAGTGAGCCCCAGGCCATCTGGGACTAAAGGGAAACCCCGTCTCAAAAATACCAAAAAAAAAAAAAAAAGAAGAACCCAGGGCAGGTCAGCTGTGAATCTCAGTAGCGGCCTAGAGGAGGGGAATGCACCAGGAAAAAGCCGAGCCTTCTAACCCAACATGGAGGTCAGACTCATGGAGCAACTAGCAGCCACATGGCAGAGAGGGGAACTCTAAAGAAAGAGTGAAGAAGCCCAAAATGTTGGTGAATCACAGACCATTAGGAAAAGCGTATTTAGACAGAAAGAAGGGGGAGGTTATGCTGTTTCGAATTCTTCAGAAAAGTGAGCTGCATGTCTATGGCCAAATAAGCTCCAGAGGTGGAAATTATGGTCAGGAAAATGTACATTGGCTACTTAAAGCACTAATTATTCAGCCTGTGTCTTTAGCATGACTTAAGGTGAGCCTATTTTCCTAGTGGTGGTCCTGTGGGCAGGTGATTGTCTTAACCCAATTGGAGTTCTGGGTCTCGATATGGGCCAGAGATTCTATTGTATCATTAAAAAAAAAAGTTCCCTTTTTTTAATGAAAAGAGAAAAAAAGGAACACAGATTTGGGTACAAGTTAATGCTCAGAAAATAAATCCCTGGCTCATTTTAAAAGTTTGCTTTTTCTAGGTGTGATGGCTCATGCCTACAATCCTAGCTCTGGGAGACCAAAACAGGAGGACTGGCACAAGTTCAAGGCCAGCCTGGGCTGCATCATGAGTTCTAGGATTTGCACTTGCTAGGGCCTTTTCTGTATTTATTTATTTGTTTATATGTTTAGTGGACAAGTAGCTTGTGAGAGTTATATGGGAAGATCCATATCTAACAGCAAAAACTTAAACAGGCACATTCACGTGCTGACTGGGATCAATGGAAAACTTCTGGGAATGCATATTCACAGCACATATACTCATATCAGTCATCAGGCCTGTTTTCAATGCCAGCTCATTTGGGCTTGGAGATAAGTGCTGGTGGGGCATAGAGGAGGAAGAACTGGTCAAAGTGCCTTGCAAAGTCCACGAGACAAATTACAGATAGTAATTCCTATCCAATTAGCTGCCTTTGTCCTCATATATTTATGCAGAATGAGACAGATGTAGAATGAAATATATGTACAATTAACAATAGAAGACAGAGAGCCAAACTAAATAATGCCACCATTCCAGTTTCCTGTGATATGCAATCTGTTGTCATGGGACAAGAAAAAGGAAACGATTACTGGAATGTGAATTTAATGAGAAGTATTAATAAAATGTGCCTTCTTAGTGCTCCTAGGATAGAAGAATCTGTGTTAGAAAAGGAGTCCCTTAAAATAGTATCTCATGACCATTTGCCCCCATGAAACAATGAAATCCAAGGTGGTGATTCTCTCTTTACATAGCTATCTTGGTATTTTTCTTTAAAAAATAATTCCTTGGAAACTGAAAGGGGAAATAAATTTAAGTAGTTCCTCTGTATATTTTTAGAAGAATGCATCACTTTGCAGACTTGAATCTCCAGTCTGAGTGTTACAAACCACCTTCCTCAGTGTTTCCACTACATCTTTTAAGCCTGGCAGCTCTTCAGAGACAGGAACTTCTAACTCTCATTGGTCATTTCTAAACTTCGGCAAATAGAATTGTTGACTTTTTGTGAAAATTGCCTGTCTTCTGGGAAAAGCATTTCTATTTGTAAGGTGTCAAGAAACAGATAATAAAATAGATCCATTTCTGCTAACACAATAATACTCCTTTAATCTGAGCCAAGGCTATGACTCATCTGCCTGTCTCCTCTTGTGGGATAGAAAGGGAGTGACTGCAAACCTCTTGACAGCAGGAGGGAGGGAGATTCCTCCACAGGCGAGGCCTTTGAAAACCCACCAGCTTTGCAAGTGTGCTTTTCTCTGGGTGAAGTGGCTTTGGCCCAGAGGATGAGGCCAGGACAGCCCCATTTCTAATAACTTACCTCAAGATAGACACAAGGAAGTGTCTGCCAGAGCCAGTGTGGCTCCACACGGTGACAAGCTGGAGAGCTGCTTCAAGCCTTTCATGTCATCCTAACAACAGGAGGGGCTGGAAGGGGGAGGGTTCCTATTTCTTTCTTGTTAGCAAAAATAAACGTTTATTATTCCCACTTCATTTAAAAGCAGTCTGTGGTTACTATAGAAAAATTGGGAAAATACAGATAGGCCAAAAAGAGAAAATTAAAAAATCCATTCATAATTGCATTAGTTGTGGTCACTGTTAATATATCTTTTGCAAATTTTTTCCTTTTTGTCTGTATAGCATTTTGATTTTGTGCTTTTTAAAAACTATTATGTTGTGAAGGTCTGTCTTCTCTTTGACAACATGAGTTTTATTTTATTTTTTTAATATTTTATTTATTTATTTATTTCCATATGCATGAATGTACTGTCTACATGTAGGTTTGTGCACCCGTGTTGTGCAATGCCGCAGAGGTCAGAAGAGGGAGTCAGATTCCCCTAGAAGTGAAGTCAAAGACGGTTCTCAGCTGCCATGTGGGTGCTGGGGAATGAACCCAGGTCCTCTGCAAGTCGCTGCTCTTAACTGCTAGGCCATTGCTGTAGCCCCGACAACATGAGTTTTAAATAGCTACAACGTAATCTTTTTGATGGGAATACAACAATGTATTTAAATAATCATTGTTGGTAGCCATTTCTCAGTTTTCTGCCATGATGGTGTGAGCAAATGTCTTCAAGTCTAAATCTTTGTACACATCTTTAATCAATATCCATGAGGGTTAAATTTTTCTTGGAGTGTATATTCTCTAGGCAGAGACTTGTTTGTTCCAGTTCATCCTTGAATGTATCACATACTGATTGTATCCATTTAGGAGAGAAGTGGAGTTTCCTTCCACACTTTCTTTGGGAATCTGTTCTTCATGCATCTTCATTCAAGTCTAGAAAGCAGAGGGTGGGTGGGGCTCTCAACTTGTCCATTCTGGATTCCTAGCATCCAGCCTCAGGAGCTGTCTTCAGGGCAGCTTTCTGAGTAGCAAATGCAGTTATGATTCCAAATCAAGGATTCAGAGGAAGAAGAATATTAAGAAAAAAGCATTTGGGTTACTCTTTAGCAAAAGATTGCACCTGGGGCTGGAGAGATGGCCTAGCGGTTAAGAGCAGAGGACCCGGATTCAATCCCCAGCACCCACATGGCAGCTGAAAGCCGTCTTTAACTCCAGTTCCAGGGGAATCCAATGCCCTCTTCTGACCTCCGCAGCATTTCATGACACGGGTGCACAGACCTGCATGCACAGACAGTACATTCATACACATAAAGAATAAATAAAATTTAAAAAAATTTAAAAAAAGACTGCACCAAACAGATATATTCATATTTGAAGAAGAAAACAATCATCCTTAGCGGCCAGCCTGGGTTCATCCTCATACCCTGCTATCACCAGACACGCTAACTTTATTTAAGTCAAAAGAGGTGCTCTTCAGCTTCCGTGTAACAAGGATTAGTTGATCTGTCTTTGGGTTTCAGATGCAAAGTGAAAGGAACAGTTTGCTGTAGATATCATATGTTGTGATTTAAGTAAAATTAGTCAATGAAATCTCACACAATTCCCTCATTGCTGGGTGGATCTGGACCTGCTTTAATTTGCATGGAAGTCTGCAGTGGAGTGACACAGAGCTCTCCCCCTGGCACTGGTCTGTTTTACTTTTCCTTTCTGAAATACAACAGTGATTTAGTAGAAAACTTTGAGGGGGCTGGAGAGATGGCCTAGCGGTTAAGAGCGCCGACCGCTCTTACAGAGGACCCGGGTTCTATCCCCAGCACCCACATGGCGGCCGAGAACCGTCTGAAACTCCAATTCCAGGAGAACTCCAGTTCCAGGGGAATCCGAGACCGTCTTACCTCCGCAGCATTGCACGACACGGGTGCACAGACTTGCATGCAGACAGTACATTCATACACATACAGAAATAAATAAAAATTAATAAAAAAAATAAAAGAAAAATTTGATAGTCTGATTATCAAATGTGCCAACTATCTTGCTAGCAGAGATCAAAGGCTTATACTCATACAGCAAAGGTATGTGGGTCTAAGATGATTGGGACTCAACAGAAAAGCAGCAACTGTGTTGTTATGTGTTGTTACAGGAAGATCAAGAATAGCCTTCCTGTGTTGGAGCTAATATTATAGACACCCAGGGTCTTATGAACACTTAATGTAACATTTGAAACACTGCAGTAAGCTTCCAGAAGAGGAAGGAGCAAGAAGGTAAAAGAAGTTTAGATACCACTGTATATGAAGAAGTTTGAATGTCAACCTGGGAAGGGAAAAAAAAGCGAAGAATGATCAAATCAATATCTGCACATATGTGAAGGCATGTTCTAGGCCGGTGCAGAACTAGTGGGTAGCCCTGATAAGAAGGTCGAGTCTGGGTCTTAGGCCAGCCCTGGCCTGTCTGCCCTCAGATCCATTCCTTGCCCTTAATTCATTCTATATAAAAGAGAGGTGACCCTGCAGTCTGCATGGACAGGCCCAGCTGGCTTCCGGCTTGAAGTAGCCAGTAGAAGACACTAGCAGAAGACTGGAGGACGGAGAAAGGACATTCTTCCCTGTCCTCTGCCCTGAGTCTTGGCATTCTGATGGTAGCTGCATCTCCTTGGTAGCTCTAGCTTCCATTAGGTGACCTCAGCCACCCAGACCTGGCAACAGCAACTCCTGGTTTTTGTTCCTCCAGTCCAGAATGGCAGTGGCTTCCTGCTGCAGCAGGAAGTGTCCAGAGTGCCCCGCTCGCCGCGGTTTGACTCTTTGCTTACCTGTGTAGGCAGTTCCCTGACTCACTCTTATTTTCTTTGAAAACAGATCAAATACTTTCCTAATTTGACTTTATTGAGACATAGACATAAGAATAAGAGCTTTGAAAATAACTACAACAACTGAGTGGTGATAGGCAGGGATATTGCGGGAGGCTCGAGTCCCAGATCGTTAGCGTTCTTTTGGAAGCTGAAGCACAAAAGAAGAAATGGCATGCCCAAGTACTGGAAGTGACAGCGGTGGGCCTGGAACTCAGAGCTCTTCAGACTTTCTAGACCAATACTCTTAATGTGATGTTGGCGCCCTCCCCCTGCACATGTCTTCAATAACCATGCTTTATGTTAATCATCCCTCTGATCTATGGAAAGGAAAACTGAATGTCCTAAATTTTTCCCTTTTAATTCTTTTATAATTATATGACAAACCAGTTCAATAATGCTTGCTTGCTAATTATTATACAGAACAAATATTGCTCGCCAAGTGTTGAGTGGAACCTTTTATTCCTCTCTTCAAAACATTTTCTCCTTAGAAAAGCTAAATACATGTTCCAATCTCGAAGGTTTCGTTTATGTAAGTCTCTGGTTTCATAATGCCATGGTGAATAGAAGGGTGGAGAAGGAGGAGTGTTCAAGGTCACCCACACCAGGCGCCTCACTGGAGATAGGAAGAAACAATTCTAAAATTATGGAGACCCTTGCTCAAAGTTAGGGACAGGTAGGACTAGAACCCAGGTCTCTGGCCTAGTTCAGAATGCCCCGTCACATGATCACTCTCTTCGTTTGCCCTTATACTTCCTCTGTCACTACCAGCGTTCAACTGGCTTTCACATATTCTTTCCCCACTACTGATTTTACCCTCCTTTTGCCTCACCTGATAGCCTGTTTCTACCTGGAATGACATTACTAGAAGCAGGAGTTAACCTCTTACCAATTTCCTTGTTTCTCTTCCCCTCCCTCTCCTCTCTTTCTCTTCTTTCCTGAGTCCATTCCTGTCTTCAGTCTAGCCAACGTTTTCTTTCCCAAGCCTTCCTTTGGCTCTGTCTATTCACCGATTCTTCCCATTTGGTTCAGAACCAATCCGCCCAGTTGAAGCCATAAACATGCTTCAGGGAAGAACTCACAACCCCTGGATCTGATCTCTGGCTGCCATAAATCTTTGATCATGCCCAGAAAGAATATAGCATCATCTCTTAGCAGGACCTCTGCACATCTATCTCTACTATTTCCTGTCTTCTTGACTGCAGGTATGAGTATCAGACACTACTGCTGAGATGAGAAATCCTCCCATATCCAAGATAAACACATTTTAAAATTTCAAAATATTAAAACATATCTAGAGCTGGAGAGATTGCTCAGTGGTTAACTAAGAGCCTCTGCTCTTGCAGAGGACTTGAATTCAGTTCCCAGCACTGATTTCAGACAGCTCACAACCTCCTAGAACTCCAACTCCAGGAGATTTGACACCTTCTTCCTGCCTACATAGGTACTGCATTCACAAGCACATACCTACATACACATATATTTTTTAAAATATATATCATTTGTGATGCTTCAGCAGTGTTTTCTTTAGCTGTTAGTATTGATCTCAGCTGGTTTTTAGATCTTTGCCAAATTTGCAATATGTAGACATTCATGAGTGGTTGGGTTTATTGAACCTTTTTCAGGACAATATCATTATAATGTAATAATATAAATATCTGAGTCACTTGTTCAAGTGGACTAGTCCTCCCCCAAAACAGAGGATACTGACACCATAGGTCCAGTTGGCAGTGTCCTTCCAGCCTTCCAAATTATGTTTCCTCCAGTGTGGATTTTGTCTCAGTTACATTATTATCAATAAATCAGAAACTTTCTTGATCCTCCATCTTTCTATAGTTCATACTTTAATTTTTGATTAATTTGGTTAAATACAAGGATCAGATATTGAAGTTCTATTTTGAAAGCAAGTATATAGGACACCTGTGTTCTCCTCTCACGCTGGTGACATTTCTTAACGAGTTAACAAGAAGCAGAATTACTGGCAGGAAAGAGGACAGCCTCCGGAACTGAGGTCCACCATCCTGTTATGTGTGGAGGGTGGAGTCAGTGCGATGTGGACTCTCAGCTTTAGCTCTGGACAACATAGTTTTCCAAAGTCCTCATTGTTGCCCTAAATGCTAATAGCCAATTTCCAGGCACATTGTCTTAAATTTTATTTTATCATCTTCATGTTATTTTTACATCAGCATCCAAAGTTCTACCAAGTTCTAGTGCTATTTCTTCCACGAGTCTCTTAATTTTACCCATCTGATATCCAGTTTCTCCGAGCTCTTTCCCATGACATTTTCCTTGAGATGGAGTCTTGCTATATTGCCCAAACTGAATCCAAGGGATCCCCCTACCTCAGCCTCTGGAGTATCACAGCATACACACTGCCAAGCTGTGATGCCACCCTCTTGGTTGGTCCCCCCCTTCTCCAGCCCTGCTCTAGTACAGGGATGCCAAATTAGAGCTCGAGCTTAGACGGTCATGGTTCTTTTCTGTCTGAGAGCCTCTCCCTATAGTTTGTTCCTCACCCTCAGGAGAGCCCAGAGCATGTATCACAACAAACAGCTAGCCACAGAGTCTAGGCGATGGTCTGTCATACATCAGCCTTGTCCATTTCGGACTCTCTTTGCCCTCCACTCTGGCCCACACCGAGCTCTTCTGCCTGCTTGCTACAGCTCATCCCTCGTGATGCCTTGCTCCAGCCTCCCCTCCTCTCAGTCCCAGGCCTGTCTTCTCCTAACGTGGTTGGAGGTTATGACTCTTAGCCTTGGCCTAGAGCCCTTCTCCCTTGAAATATCCTCATAAGACTTTTAGCCAGAATGCTCTTGTGTTCTGGAACTCATGTCCTCATTTTGGCTTTGCCTCTAGACAATTATATATTGGGTAATTTCTGCCATGTTGGAGTGAAGACATCCAGATTCTTGTTCTGACTTTTCATGAACTTAACCCAAGAGTGTCCTGTTCCAGCCCTCCCTCAGATGCCAGTTATGAGTTCCACACCTCCCAACATTCCCTCTGTACTCCTGAGTCAGTCCTGATCAAGCTCCCTTAACCTAGAAGATGAGGGATGAGATAAATCTTCTACATAACCTGATGCCCCTTTACTGTGGGTCCCTCTATATCCCCTTCTGGCTCAACACCCAAATAACCAATGTGCCAGTGTATTGGGTTTGGGTCCATTTGGCCACTTGCATTCATGTGTCTCTTTGAAACCATAGGTCCACCCTACCCAATGACACTTTTTGAGGTCAGATAATTTCCCGTTACTTAAAGAAACAGGACCAAGTCAGTATATATCTTCAGAGAATTTGCTTAACACAACTACCACTTATTGTACTTTTACTTAGATTAAATAATTAATTTGATTGGATTTTTGGAGAGATTCCCAGTATTTTTAAACTATTAGTTTCCTTGCAGCACCTTTTAGGACTACAGCCAAGAACCAAGAAAAAAACCAGAGAGAAAAGACCCCTGAGCTGTCTGAAAAGTTAACATTGTCCATTAAGTTCTCATTCATTGTCTAGTTTTCTTTTCTTTACTCCAAACTCTATGCAATATGAGGACAGAAGGGTGGGGTAGGGCACCTGAGCAGGGTATAAAAGTTCCTTTCCATGTCCAGTAGCCTCTCACCATCTCACAACCCAGGTGTCCTTCTTCTTACTGAAGATACCTTCAGGCCTCCAAAGGACTGAGGAGTAAAAGAAGAATCATCAAAGAACAATGTGCAGCTCCTCCTCTGGTGTTGTACAGCTCTGTACAGTCATACAGAGGTTCAGAGAAGTTCCAGCCCCAGCAGCTCATAGGGATAAATGGCCTCTGGTTGATACATGTGAGTTGGCTGCCTTCCCCTTTCCTGCTCCAAGTCAGCCCCAATAGGGCATAACTGGGTGATTACCTCTCAAGAAAACATATTACCAAATCCTTAGCTCAGGGTCTATTTCTGATAGATTCTGTCCTAACACAAGTTCCAAAAGTGAGAGAAAGAGGAAAGAGGACTCTTAACAAGCAGAGATAGAAATGAAAGTATTTCAGCACTCAGGTCTGATACCTGAGACTGCTAAGTTACAAGCATATGTGACACACTTAACTAAAGTAGTTACTTGGGTACAATGTATTCCACAGAATTCAAGAAGAGACCTGGGAATAAGTTCCATGTTTTAGAAAGCTTTTTATACACAAAAGTAAAAATAGGGCTGTGAAGCTTTAGGCATCTTAAGGAAGAATTCATTGCCTATCTGGAATCTTGAGGTTCATAAAACTCTCTTTCCCTGATAATAAGGACCTCATAGATTTTTCAGTTGAACTGAAATCATTGCCCATAAGCTTTAAATCTCTTGGTTCTAACAGTTTGGATTTTAAAGACTTGTATTCTTCATATTAGTCTTTGATTTTATTCCTTCCTTTGCATGAACAATAGAACTTTTTTTTCCTAAAGTCTTCTTTCCTGTGGAAGCCCTCTTTGCCCCTTGGCCATTTCGATGCCCCTTATTATGCATTTCTATCACATTCCCAGAGTGTGGGGATCAACTTTGCATGCAGAATCCCAGGGGCCAGGACCCTGAAATCTGTGCTTCTGTTTTGTTTCCAATCCAAATTAATTATTTTTTTTTCAGTTTTCATCCAGATGTTTAATATCATGTAAACACAGCTTGAAAGTGCTCCTGAACTGCTTACAGATGTATGCCAGTGAAACACTTCCCAAATTACATATAATGATGCTCTCAGTCTATTTATATCTGTGTCATAATCTCTGGCTGGAATTTTAGCTATAAGATTAAGGTTGAAAGAAAGGGAAATTTTTACAAATGTGTGGGTGATTTCTCTATTGGATTAAAGGCTCCAGATATCTTGAAATATTCCTGGACTGACTGACACCATGTTCCGCTGAATGCTGCAATGTCTCCAGCCATGATTCTATGGGTGAATGTTTATGTATCGTCCCAATGCATATGTGAAGTCTTAGCCTCTATGTGACATAATGGTTTATTTTGGGGTTTTTGTTTTTTTTTTTTTAGAGGTAATACCTTTCCATGTTGCCCAGGCTAGCCTCAAATTCCTGGGCTTAAATGATCCGCAGACTGTGGGTACCAGCCCTGGTGTCAGGTGAGAGTGGACTCTTATGAGTGGATTGGACGAGACACGCAAAAGCTGCCTCCCATCCCCCAGCAAAAGGAGAAGGAGTACCTTTTGAAACTGACCTTCTAGCACTCTAGTTTTGGATTCAAGCCTCCAAAAAATAAATTTCCTGTGTTTAAGAGTTTTAATCTGTGGAATTTTGTTATGGCAGCCTGAGTTCACTAATACACATGAGGACCCATATCCTGTTGACCCATTTAATTTAGGGTCATTGTGACTTTCAAACCTCCTGAATAGCTATTTAGACCAAGTTGAGACTTCTTCACCTTGTGTTTAATACCAGAAACATATTCCTTAAGCCCTGTGTTCAATCCTTATCAAAAGCTTGCTTTCAAGATACAGTCTTTATTGGTGATTGCAGAAAGGATGTTGTAGGTCGTCTACAAAGACACCAGCAACAATTTCTCTAGCCACATGTTTTTCTAGAGTATGATATTGGCATGCCTTCTAGAAAGAGGTTGGAGTCTTAAATGTGGGTGGGCTTGTGCCCTGCCTTGTGGGCACCAAATGCAGTGAACGAACTTTGTTTCACTCTGAGACTAGCAGAACGGACTCTAGAGCTTCTTCTGGTTCTCAAGGAGGTTCAAGATTGTAAGAATTCCAACTACTCTGACTCTCCATGGAACAAAGCCACTTTGTCCATGTGACGACACCATGTGTGACACTCCTGTTCCAGTCAACAGTGACACCAGTCCCTATGCTTGTGGGTGAAGATGCTTGCAGGTGAGCCCCCAGCATTGTGGAGCAGAGATAAACTGTCCCGATTGTGCACTTCCTAACTCCTGTCCCACATAACTATAAACAAACAAAAATAGCATTTTATTGTGGTTTTTTTTTGTCTTTGATATACTATCTTACTATGCATCTCAGGCTGGCTTCAAGTTTTTTATTCTCCTGCCTCAGCTCCTGGATCCCTGGTAGGATGAGGAGCAGTTATTCTGCAGAGATCTTGCTGCAGAAGGAACAGAGTTTCCTTAGCACTTTGAACACGAAAATTTGTTTCTTTGAAGCAAGTGGAACCTTGAAAGTGCTGTGAACTTTCTCATTGCCCATTATTTTTCTCGTTGTATTGTCTTCTAGGAAGCTTGGGACCAACACTGTGACCAAGTTGCAATGGTTAATCTTATCCCCTTGCAGCTGAAAGTATTTATTTTTGGAAAGTCTTCATCTTTGGAACAAGATGGGACATAAATGAATTAATAGGGGTAAATAAATTTCCCTTAAATAAATATATTTTGAGAACATTAGTAGACTGAGCTATTGTAACAAGTACCTTTATTATAACTAAACCCAAAGCATAGTGGGATATGGTAGCCCACACCTGTGATCCTGTACCAGAAGGCAGAGGCTACATATTGAACCAGCATGGCTACATATTGAAAGCCTGTCTCAAACAAATAGCAACAACAAAAGCCCAAACATCCTTTGTAATCTATAGAACAAAGATAAAAGAAGCCAAAAGGTGGCAACTTGGAGCAGATATAAAAAGAACTAATAATAACTAAAGGTAATGTAATATCACATACCAAGGAAAGCAACCAGGAACCCAGACAGGGAAAAATAGATGGTTGAGTACATACAAGTTCATTTAATCTGGAGCTCAGTATGTAGCCAATGGACTCCCATGCCTTAGCCCAGTTGTCTTTTGCTGAAGGCATAGGTCACATCCTTCTTCATGAGAGTGTTAGGCAGATACTGCACTTTCATGAGCATCAGATTGTGTTGTGACTCATCAGGGCCCTGATAGGATTCAGTGCCCTGGGGTGCACTGGGTAGGGAAGGCAGAGCCACAGGAAAGGGAACTGTGAACTCTTACAAGGAGTATCTGCTGCACAGACTATTGTACAGCCACTGCTTTTGGGGGTCACACTTTCAGAACCCTGTATTTCGCTTTCTCCTCTCCTGGAAGATCACCACTGCATCCTACTGTCCTTTGGAAAATCATGGCGTCCTTAAGGAGGCTCCCTGGGAAACCTCTGGGCTGTGGGCCTGGCTATGGGTGAAACGTTGTCACTGCAGCTAGAGAGTCTGCTTGTTTCTGTGCACTGTCACACAGAGAGGCATATGCCATTTCTCTCTACATATGGATTGGAACTGGAGAAATGTGTTCTCGGTACCAAAATAATTCCTGTCAATGATTCAGTCATGAACAGATCAGCCAAGAATCATAACCTTGGGTTTTGGGGAGGCCTTGGCCATTCTAGTTTTTGTTTCATAAATTGTTCACTCTAATGATACCCCACTTGCTGTCTCCTTCGGGAGGCAATGATTCTAAGTACCAAAAAAAAAAAAAAAAAAGGAGAAACCCTGACCTGTGGGCAAGAATGTCATCTAAGGTTCAGCCACAAGCTCTGGCTTATCTGTGGAGTATTTGCATAAATAATCTTTTTGTATCTATTGGAGATAAACTTATAAATAAGTATTAAGGGATTAGATGGATAGTATTTGGACAAGCCAAACAACTTGGCACCTTCTCCCCTGCTACCTGTGGTCCACCATCAGTGGTTCATACCCCTGGATTAAAAGAAAATTTCTAGTGTACATGAGCCCCCTAATAAAAATATTTCATGAGAGATACTTGAAGCTGCTATGTGGGATCCCCAGTCTCTAAATTTAGCCTTCTCCTTCTCAATTCCCATCAGATTGGCAACTAGTACATATGGCCCCCATGAGGGCCTAGTTACTTCTGGAAAGTTCTGGAACCCATTTAAAATGTTAATGTCAACCAGCATGGCCCCACACTTAGGAAGCAAAGGCAGGTGGATCTCTATAAGATCAAGGCCAGCCAGCTTGGCTTACATAGTAAGGTCCAGGCCAGCTGAGGCTACAAGGAGACCTTATGTCAAAAAACAACAAGAAAATTTTAGTGATTGTCACATATAAGCAGATAAGGTATGGCAGTTCACTCACTGTTAATTCATTAACCCATCAAATATCTGTTGAATGCATATGCTCAAGTACCATAAATATGGCTAGACTTGGATATTGACATGAATAAATGCTTTGCCTTAGCCAGGCGTGGTGGCGCACGCCTTTAATCCTAGCACTTGGGAGGCAGAGGCAGGTGGATCTTTGTGAGTTCAAGGCCAGCCTGGTCTACAGAGTGAGTTCCAGGACAGCTGGGGCTACAGGGAGACCCTCTCTCAAAAAGACAAAAAAAAAAAAAAAAAAAAAAAAAAAAAAAAAAAAAGCTTTGCCTTCAAGGAGCAGTGTTACAGTGGGGGAGGTAGAGGATAATACATCCACCAGTAATGTACAGTGGGTCATATGGTACTTCATACTTTGAAGAATCTAAAGAGGCTAGAAACTGATAAGTGGGCAGTGGTGTGCGCGGTAGTCTACAACAGACAAGGATGTGTTCAGACTAACAAGACAACTGGGAAGAGGTCAGTAAGCAGTGGTTGAGCCAGGAGAGGGAACGGCTGGCCAAAGGGTCTGAGCAAGGAACCTGCTTGGTGTGTCTGAAGAACTTGAGGAAGCCTGGCTGGTTGACTTCGGAGTCATTTCTGACTCCCCAATCCCAGTGCTCGGAAGCTAGATGAGTACTTGCAACTCCAGGCTCTCCCAGAGTACCAGAGATCTTCTAGGGGTGCAGATTACCTGGAGGGGCCCTGGAAACTGCCAGTTCCCTTAGGGTCATAGCTCGTCCCCATGCTCTTCATCTGCAGACACTACTCCTGCTGTGAGCTTCTCTCCACAACCTGCCTTTGGATGGCATAATTTCCCATTGGCCACTCCTTACCTCCTAGAGCCCCTACAGAAAGGTAAGAAGAGGCACCTTACAGGTGGCTCAGCTTAGCCCTTGCCCTTCCTTGTCCCCACTTCTGTGATAACACCTTTGCACCCAGTCATCTCCCATCCCATTCCTGAACTTGGGCCTTTTTTTTTTTTTTTTTTTTTTTGCAGGGAAGCATCATAGTTGCTGTGAGAGGAGTTGTGTATCCACTTTTTACCTGGCCTTGTGTGAGGGGAGCCTCTCTTATCTTTCGATGTATGTTAGGTCTAGTGCTTTATGTGTGTTAAGATTTCATTTAATCCTCTCAACTTTCCAATGAGATTGCTACTAAGACATTTCATCACTGTTTCATAGGGAAGTGGAAACTCAGAAAAGCCAAGTCATTTATTAAAGGTCACGCAGCTGGTAAGTCATAAAGTCTTGCTTGAAGCTGGGCGTAGTGGCGCACGCCTTTAATCCTAGCACTCAGGAGGCAGAGGCAGGCGGATCTTTGTGAGTTCAAGGCCAGCCTGGTCTACAGAGTGAATTCCAAGACAGCTGGGGCTACAGGGAGACCCTGTCTCAAAAAGACCAAAAAAATAATAATAAAATAAAATAAAGTCTTGCTTGAAACCCAAACCTGCTTTTCCACAGATCTCCTGGTGCTTGAATGTAGGGAGAGGTTTTAGACAGAGAATTTTCACAGGGACAGCTCTACAGCTCCAGGCACCAACAAGGTGATCTGTGTGTCCTGTCCCCATTGCTTGTCTAGGAGGAATGAAGATCCTGACAACATTCCACCATCCCCCACTATGCATCCACCCACTATCCTACAGTATCCCACCCCCAAACAGAACAAGACTGCCTTTGTAGTGATTTCTCTTATGTTTAGATGTTCTTGTTTCTGGTACTGATGCCTGACTTCTTAGATCAAACATTTCGCTAAGTGTATTCTGGATAGTAATGACTGGGGGCACAAAACTAACCATGACCTGGTTTCAATGATGATACGACACCCAGAACAGAGGAACAACCGACCCCTTGAGAAGGCTGTCCCAGGACCTTGTTTTCCCAAGGAAAGCCCACTCTGTCCCATAATTCCCTTCTGATCCCAGGGTTCTTATTGAGAATCTATTGCCAGAGGGAGCTGCTGAGGTACACAGTGGGGAGTGAGATGCTCTCAATCTGAAAAGGTCCATTATCAGCATGTGGTAGGAGGAGTGGAAGGCACATTAAAGACAAGTGCCCCAAACCCTGCACATGCAGGTGAAATGTGTCTTCTTCCCGCTTAGCTACACAACAATCAGAACAAAATAACAAATCAATAAAGACAATGCTTTTTAAACAAGGTGAGCCTGCAGAGAAAATGGAAATGATATTCAAATGTTTCCCACAACTTTCAAAGAGCAAATTACTTTTCAGCACATTAGTGTTCTGAAAAAATTCTGTATTTACTTCCCCTGTTTTTTCAAGAGATTTTCAGTAGATTGGGAGACATCTATGCAGTTGTTAAATTCAGTTCATTAATTTTCTGGACCTAAAACTCATAGGAAAAAATGTCGCCCATTTGCAGAAGTAATGACCAAAACAATCGTTCACAATTCCCTTGGTCCCAGAAAACATAAGTTTTCTGTTGTCATTTCATTAGGATGGCCCCATTTCCTCAGGGAAAGCTGACAGTGCTCTTGACAGGCTGAGCGAAGCCGCCCCCGCCCCCCCCCCACCACCGCCGGAAGCCACTAGAAGATCATTCCTTTAGGGGGCGCCTGTGAGCACAAGGAAGAGGGCTGAAGAGGATGATTCGGAAATTGTTGACTTTCCCTCCCTCAACAAGTAACTGCAGGAGCATGTTATGGAACCTAAAAGCTCGCCACTGGGTGCTTGCTTATTCTTTTGGTTATGTTTTTACACTTTCAGAAGTGGTAAGTGGTGAAGACTTTACCCAGATCCCTTCTTAGTTGAATGTAGAGTGAGGTTCTGAACTGAGAATTTTAACAAAGACCACTCTGAGGCATCAACAAGATCTGAACATCCAGTTGGCAGAAACATCCCAGAAACGCAGTGCAACTCCTTCTGCAAAAGTATTCTTGAACCAAAGGCCCAGATATCTGTAATCTGGATGTGAATTGGCGAGCCTCCCTCCCCTTGCGTTGGAGATGGTCTTAATGAGCCACACGGTTTCCTATCTTACGTCCACAGCCTGAGGAGGTGCAGGCCTATGACAACCTTGTGGCTTCCCCAGCTTCTCAATCCTAAATCTCATATTATCTCACAGCCACCCTGGCACAGAGCTCAACCACACACTGCTTTCCAGGGCACACCCGCCATGTTAAGTGTTTTCTGAGTTTTACAAAGGTCCCTGAAGATTTGGGGCGGAGCTTCCCAGGAGGGTTCATACGGACTCCCCACTCTGCCCTCTGCCTTTCTAGTCTGGTTCTGCTGGGCCTCACTTGTTCTTATATCTGAACTAACCACAGGCTTCCTCTACCTGGCTCAAGCAAATCCATCCTCTGTGTCCGTAAACGTGTTCTATCATTCTCCTATGGCTCAAGCTGGAGACCAGTCAGTCATTTTGGTTCTTCCCTCTCTGGGCCCTATGTCCAAATGGCAAATTCCATCTACCTTAAATACTCTTATTTCTCCAGACTGGATTCAGAATTTCCACATGGGAAGTTCAGGGAATGGTCTACCAATAGTCAAGGCTTATTTCCTAGCTGTAGGCTCATAGTTAGTATATTGTTTTAAACCTAACTTTTTGCCTTTTTAAAGGTGACTTTTAGAGGTAAGTTGATGGATATGAGGAATAGAGAGCATTCTCCAACCCCTCCTCTGCCATGGTCTCTTTGCTCAGTCGCCTCAGCAGTAGTGGCACCCTTCCAGGAGGTGGGACAACTGTTTGGCCTCCTGTGCTGGTCCTTTGGCCTTGGTGCTCCTCGAGAGCCCCAGTCCTCTGCACGAGCTGCAGAGCTCCTCGAACTGGACTCCCCCTTCTTCACCACTCCTGACTCCCTTTGATCAGCCACGCTTACGTGTTTTCGTGTCTAATAGCAGTGAAGCACGCTGTAATTGTTATCTGCAATACTCCATACTTCCGTGCTCCCTCCCCTGTCACCTAATGGACACCTGCTCCCCTTTTTCCTTCTCTGATTACCTCTCTCATATCACATTTTCCGGGATCCTCCAGGTTACTTTTCAGGGTAAAAACTTGGGATTGCTTTGTACTAGATAATAAAAATCTTCCCCAATGGGGTTGGAGAGATGGCTCGGTGGTTAAGAGCACTAGCTGCTCTTGCAGAGGACCTGGGTTCAATCCCAGTACCCACATGGTGGCTAACAACTGTCTATAACTCCAGTTCCAGGGGAATCTGACTCCCTCTTCTCTCCTTCATAGGCATTGCACAACACAGGTGCATTTACCTCTATGTAGGCAATACATACTCATACACATAAAACAAAAATAATAAAATATTTTAAAAGGAGTCGCCAGATTGAAAGTTTCCTTGAGCCCACAGTACAAGCAGCCCTGCTATCCTGAAAATACTGCTGTTACTCCAGAATATATGTTGCAGGGTCCAGTAAACATGTGTTGAATGAATGAGCAAATAAATGAACAAGACCTCAGTGGGAGGTATCCGTGTGGAAACATGTCTTGTGATATTTTACGTCTGAGGAAAAGGTAACAGCCAGGATGTGGAGGCTGTGCACGGGTCTCAGGTTGCTATGAGACATCACTGGCAGGTTATAAATGAGTTACAAGAAGCTGTGAGCACAGCACCTGGAACCCATAGCTTTCATTAAAAACAGACTCCCCTCCCCATCCTTTCTCTACCCAGCTCCCTGCTCCTCCCCCTAACATCTGGCTTGAATTAGTAGCAGCACTCAGAGTTCAGAGACCAGGTTTCTGCCGATGAGAAGGACAGCGCATTTTGGAAACATCACTGAGGTGATGACATTTCGGCATCATATGATGAACACGGATATCCTACACCAGAAGGTGGAAAGGTGCTGGACCAGGTATCCCCTAAGTTTCTTTCCCTTCCGAAGAAGCTCTGATAATGTCTTTTTAAAAATTTCTTTTGTTGCTTTGATTTAAAATAGGTGTCAAAATGCTGCAAATTCAACTATGAGAGGAATCTCAGGAAATTGATGTTACTAGGAAACCAGTAAGGCTTGGCATTCTTTCAAGAGGAATTTATTCTGCTGCCATATACTGTTTCTGAGTTCCTGCCAAGCCAAACCAGTCTTTGTGAGCTGGTTTCCCCTCCCCAAATGGCCAAGGCACAATACTTGTGAGCACCAAAAGCCACTTGTTGGCCACTGCTTGTCTTGCCCTTTTAGGTGCTGAAGTATAAAGCAGAGTTTTAAGCATGTTTATTCAAAACAAGAGTGTGAACTGATTCGGAATATTAAGGCCTCTGTCAACCAAATGTGCAAAATGTCTAGGTCAGAGTTTCTCAACCTTAGCATGATGACATTGTTGGCAAATAGTTCACTGTTGTGGACCTGCCCTGTGAGCTACAGGGTGCTTTAGAAGCATCTTTGCTACTAGACCTTAGGAATTACCCCCCCATCCCAGTTTTAACAACCAAAAATGTCTCCAGATATTGACAGATTCTGTCAGGGGAGTAAAATTGACCCTGATAGGGAACAATATTTTATTAGACCACTGGTCTAAGTAATAACAAAACAACCAACGACTCTGAAGCTTAAAACCTGAACAGAACACAACAGTTTATTTCTCTCCTACCTGGTAGTCCACATATTTCTGAGGGCCATTGCCCTGGGGAGCTCTTTCTTCTCTAAGAAGTGATTCAGGGATCCAAGTTCCTGTCTGGTAGCCCAGCCACTCTAGGAGCTTTCCTAAAGTGCAAGTGCTCTATAAAAACTGAAAGAATTCTAAGTTCAAATAAAATTGAGAAGTACTACATTTACAGAGTCATGGAGATTGGAAGTATCCATTAACCTCTGATGGACTCTGATGAAATGTCTGCAGTAAAGAAATCTGTAGAACTTTGTTTAACTTGGTGTGTTTCCATAAGTCAATTTTCCGTGGGCTTTTGATACTTTTTTTGCCCTATCAGCTGTTAGCATTCTACAGAAGAGGCAGAAAATGTGTGTTTATTTGGGG
Organism: Rhizomys pruinosus; assembly: GCA_009823505.1. Taxonomy (NCBI): domain Eukaryota; kingdom Metazoa; phylum Chordata; class Mammalia; order Rodentia; family Spalacidae; genus Rhizomys; species Rhizomys pruinosus. The sequence goes on from VZQC01005922.1 coordinate 1,372,719, forward strand.
CAGAGAAGTGGCATGGTCAGGCTGTGTTTCAGGAAGAGGACTCCATGACAGCTTGAGGGTTAGTTTGTAAAGTTGAGCAATTAGACCAAGGAAGAGGAGGAGGCTGCTGACACATTCCAAGCAAGTCACGGCCTGAACTGGGTAAGGACAGTGCAGTAAAAAAAATGCAATTTTTTTGTTTGTTAATCATATCTCCATAAACGCCAAAAGATGGGGCCATCTTAAAGGGGGCAGGGAAGGTAGCCATGGTGGTTTGAATGAGAAATGTCCTTAATAGGCTCTGGTATTTGAACACTGGGACCTCAGCTCGTGGTGTTTGGGGAGATTCTGAAACTTTTTTCATGTTTACCTTAAAATTTTTTTGCTTTTTAATTTTTAATTGCATTTTTGTGTATTTCCTACGTAACATCTCAATGAACCTTAATCACCTCTATATCCCTTCTCCATTGGGACCCTCCCACAATCCTCCACTGAAATTCATACATTCTTTCATTTGTGCCAAATTAGTGTCCCTGGACATTCTTCAGTGCAAGCTCATCTACTGAGATCTAGTCAGCCTATCTAGAGTCTCTCATTTTAAGATCAACTCTAGCTGGGTATGGTGGCACAATCCTTTAATCCCAGAGGCAGGGGGATCTCTGTGAGTTCAAAGCCAGCCTGGTCTACAGAGTGAGTTCCAGGACAGCTGGGGCTACAGGGAGACCCTGTCTCAAAAACACACACACAAAAAAAAAAAAAAAGAAAAAAGAAAAAGAAAAAAAGAAGATCAGTTCTTCCTTACTCAACAGTAATCAGCTGCCAATATTTCTTCAACTAAGACTGGGTTCTACTCCCCAGTCCCCCAGTTCCATGCTGGGTTTTTGTGTCCTTGAGTTTGCATTTTTTTACACTAGCTATGCATTATTTATGTTTCCTTTCTCTCTCTCCCCCCCACGTCTAACCCTCCCTCCTTCTCTTCCCTATTTAAAGTGTCTCCATTTTTCCCACTTCTCCCTTGATAATACCAGACTCCTATGGTCCCGCCTCTCTTGAGCTCCTTTCCCTTTATCCCCAAATTTCCTTGTATAGACCCCCTCTGTCCCCCCCTTTAAATACCCCCATTTTATCCATTTCTCCCTCAGTAACACCTGTCTCCTACCGTTCTCTGTCAGGTTCACTCTTTCCCTTCACCTCCCTGGTTCCCTGCCAGTTACATCAAGATATGTACTCACATATAAGGATTTGGTGCTAGGATCCACAAATGAGGGAGAACATATGTCATCTCTTTATCTGAGTCTGCATTACTGCACTTAGCATAACAGCTTCTAGTTCCATCCATTTACCTGCACAGTTCATGATTTCTTCTTCTTTCTTTACTGCTGAATAGACCTCCATTGTGTAAATACACCACATCTTCATTATCCACTCCTCAGCTGGACACTTAGGTTGCTTCCATCTCTTCGCTATTGTGAAAAGAGAAGCAGTAAACATGGATGTGCAAAAGTCAACTCCAAATGGATCAAAGACCTCAATATGAAACCTGAAACTCTGAAACTGTTAGAAGAAAACATTGGCAGAAACCTACAAGATACAGATATAGGAAAGGCCTTTTTAAATCTCATATCTCTTTTAACTAAAAGGCTTCTGTATAGCAAAAGAAACAATCAAAGTAGTAAAGACAAAACCCACAGAGTAGGAATATTTCCTCAATAGGATGAATCCTTCGGTATTAACAGGTCAAATAGTAGGTTCATATTTATTTATTTATTATTTATTTATTTAGTTAGTTTTAGACAGGGTCTCCCTATAGCTCCAGCTGTCCTGGAACTCACTCTGTAGACCAGGCTGGCCTTGAACTCACAGATATCCACCTGCGTCTGCCTCCCAAGTGCTAGGATTAAAGGTGTGCACCACCACACCAGGCTTAAAGATGGTTCTTAGCCACTGTGTGGATGCCTGGAATCGAAACTGGTCCTCTGCAAGAGCAGTTGGTGCTCTTAACTGCTGAGCCATCTCTCCAGCCCCCATTTTCAGTTTTTTGGGTTTTTTTTTTTTTTTTTTTTTTTTTTGGCATTTTTGCAAACAGGGGGTCTCCCTTTAGTCCCGTGGCCCTGGAGCTCACTCTGTAGACACAGGACTGGCCTTGAAACTCACAGAGACCCACCTGCCCTGCCCTCCCATGCTAAGATATTAAGGCATGCACCACCAATGGCCGGCTATTTTTAGTTTTTGTTTGTTTGGTTTGTTTGTTTTAAACCTATAGTATTCATTTTTTTTTTTTTTTTTTTTTTTTGTTTGTTTTAAATTTTTGTTTTTTTGTATGTGTATGAGGTACTGATCTGCATTTTCGTAGTTGTGTGCACCCGTGCATGCAAATGGCCTCGGGAGAGTCAGAACGAGGGCGTCAGATTCCCTGGAACTGGAGTTAAAGACGTCTCACATCAGCCGCCATTGTGGGTGATGTGTTTAGGTTTTTATCCCTTTTTTTTAATTTTTTTATTTATTAATTTTATTGTTTTATGTATCCCCCGAATACGTCGACACTGGCACGGTCTGCGCACCCCGTGTCGTGCGATGCCGCGGAGGTCAGAAGACGGTCTGCGGATTCCCCTGGACTGGAAGTCCTCCCTGGAACCGGAAGTGCACAGCGGTTACTCAGCAACCGTCCACCGTTTGTCCCATTGGTGCTGTTGGTTGCCACCCTGTCTAGACCCAACCCCCCTACTCCCCTTCGCCCCCTCCCCTCGCGTCCCTGCAAGAGCGGTCTCTCGCCTTAACCCCCCCCGCCATAGGCCATCTCCTCCCAGCCCCCCCATTTTTCTAGTTTTTTTAAAGAGTTCTACTATGCTTGCTTTCCATAGGGGTTGCACCAGATGGTGTTCCCCTTTTCCCACATCCTCTCCAGCATTTTTGGTCATCATTTATTCTGGTGATCCTAGCCAAATTGACTGGGATCAGATGAAATCTTTAAAATGGTTTTAATTGGCATTTCCTAATTACCTAATGGCTGTTGAAACACTTTTTAAGATGTTTCTTCATTGCGCCCTCTCTTTCCGTCACGGATCTTTGAGACACTTCTGTTCAGAAATCCTTAGGCCTATCTTTTTTTTTTTGTTTTTTTTTTTTTTTTGCGGTTCTCAGCCTCAGCCTTTAACGGCTGCGCTATCCCAACAGCCCCCTTAGCCTATCTTTTAATTGGGCCACTTGTTTTCTTGATTCTTTGGGTTTTTTTGGTTTGTTTTTTTTTTATATATACTCTGGGTGTTAAACCTCTGTCAGATGTGTCACTGGTTAAGATATTCTCCTACTCTGGGTTTTGTCTTTACTACTTTGATTGTTTCTTTTGCTATACAGAAGCCTTTTAGTTAAAAGAGATGTGAGATTTAAAAAGGCCTTTCCTACACCTGTATCTTGCAGGTTTCTGCCAATGTTTTCTTCTAACAGTTTCAGAGTTTCAGGTTTCATATTGAGGTCTTTGATCCATTTGGAGTTGACTTTTGTGCAAGGTGAAAGACGAGGGTCTAGTTTCATTCTTCTACAGGTGGAGATCCAGTTTTGCCAGGACTGTTTGCTGAAGATTCTGTTTTTCTCCTAGTGAGTGTTCTTGGCCCCCTTGTCAAATATCAGGTGGCAGAATTTGCACATACTCAAGTTTGGATCTTTGATTATATTCCATTGATCTATGGGTCTATTTTTGTGCCAGTACCAATAGTTTGAAATCTGGTATAGTAATCCTCCCTGCATTTCTCTTTGTGCTCAGGGTTGCTTTGGCTATCTGGGGTCATTTGTGTTTCCATATGAATTTTAGGATTTTTTTCCCAATTCTGTGAAGAATGTCATGAGGATTTTTATTGGGGTTGCATTGAATCTGTATATTACTTTTGATAAGATGGTTATTTTACAATATTAATTTTTTCCAGTCTATCTTCTGGTGTCTTCCTCAATCTCTTTCTTTAAAGATTTAAAATTTTCCTTGTAGAGATATTTAATGTCTTTGGTCAGGTTTATTAGAAGATTTTTTTAGGCTATTGTTAATGGGAGGGTTTCTATGTACTCATTCTCCAATTGCTTGTTATTGGTTACATAGAAAGACTACTGATTTTTATAGATTAATTTTGTAACTTGCCACTTTAAAGAAAGTGTTAATCATTTCTAGGAATTTTCTGGTAGAATTTTTGGCATCTCTTAAGTATAATATATCATCTACAAAAAAAGTGCTTTGATGTCTTCCTATTAGTATTCCTTTAATTTCCTTCTCTTGTCTTATTGCTCTAACAAGAGTTTCACACACTCTATTAAAAAGGAGATAGTGAGCCGGGCGTGGTGGCGCACGCCTTTAATCCTAGCACTTGGGAGGCAGAGGCAGGTGGATCTTTGTGAGTTCAAGGCCAGCCTGGTCTACAGAGTGAGTTCCAGGACAGCTGGGACTNGGGTGTGGCCACTCCTTTAATGATCCTAGCACTTGGGAGGCAGAGGCAGTTGGATCTTTGTGAGTTCACAGGCCAGCCTGGTCTACAGAGGAGTTCCAGGACAGCTGGGACTGCAGGGAGACCCTGTCTCGAAAAGACAAAACAAAAAAAAACAACAAAAAAGGAGTAGTGAGCCAGGGATAGTAAGACATCTTGTAAAATCCAGCACTTGGGAGGCGAGAGGGAGGCAGCAATCTCTGTGAGTTTCAAGGCCAGCCTTCCTGGTCTACAGAGTGAGTTCCAGGCCAGCTGGGGCTACAGGAAGACCCTATTTCAAAAAGACCAAAAATAGGGGCTGGAGAAATGGCCTAGCAGTTAAGAGTGCTGACTGCTCTTGCAGAGGACCCGGGTTCGATCCCCAGCACCCACATGGCGGTTGAAAACTGTCTTTAACTTCAGTTCCAGGGGAATCCGACACCCTCTTCTGACCTCCAGGGCATTGCACGACACAGGTGCACAAACCTACATGCAGACAGTACATTCATACACATATGAAAATTAAAATAAAAAAAGACCATAAATAAATAAATAAATAAATAAATAAATAAATAAATAAATAAATAAATAGATAGTGAACAGCTTTTCCAGGTTCCTGATCTTAATGGGAATGCTTCCATTTTTTCTCTATTTAGAACAAGGTTGGCTGTGGGCTTGTATATAACTTTAATTATATTGAGTTATGTTCCCTCCAGTGCAATTTTCTCTAGCACTTTAAACATAAATGCATGCTGAATTTTATCAAAGGCCTTTTCTGTATCTATTGAGATGACTATGTGGTTTTTATCTTTGAGTCCACTTATATGCTTTATATTTATTGATTTACATATATTGAACTATCCCTGAACCTCTGGAAAAAAGCTGACTTGATATGGTGGATGGCCTTTTTGATGGGTGCCTGTGTGCAGTTTGCAAGTATTTTGTTGAGAATTTTTGCATCTGTATTCATTAAGGAGCTGAGTCTATAGTTTTCTTTTTTGGTTGTGTCTTTACCTGGTTTTGGTATTCGAGTGATACTCACTTCATAGAAGGCGTTTGGGATTTCTCCTTCTGTTTCTATCTTTTTGAATAAGTAATATCAATTGTAGATTTTTAAATATCTGGTAGAATTCTGCTGTAAATCCATCTGGGTCTGGGCTTTTTTTTTTTTTAGTCAGGAGGTTTTGTATTACTGTTTCAAATTCCTTATATGTTAAGGGTCTGTTTAAGCTGTTTAGCTTTGGTGATTCCCATGATTTTATATATTCATTCATTTCTTTTAGGTTTTCACATTGAATAGAGTATAGTGTTTTGGGTTTTTTTTTTTTGTTTGTTTGTTTTTTTGTCCTTTTGAGACAGGGTCTCCCTTTCAGTCCCAGCTGGCCTGGAGCTCACTATGTGACCAGGCAAGCCTTGTACTCACAGAGATCCACCTACCTCTGCCTCCCAAGTGCTATGATTAAAGGTATGCACCACCATGCCCAGCACAAGTATAAATAAGTTTTTAAAGTATTCCAGTATAATGTTCTGGTCCTTTTTGTTGTCTATTATGATGTTTCCCCTTTCATACCTGATTTTGTTGATTTGGAGTTGCTCTTTATTTCATTTGATTAACTGGGCTAAGTGTCTGTCTGTCTTTTTTATCTTCTCAAAGAACCAGCTCTTGGACTCATTGGTTCTTTGTATTACTTTTTTTGTTTCTATTTCATTAACATTTGCTCTGATTTTTGTTATTTCTTCTTGTCTTCTGGGCTTGGGGTTAATTTGTTGTTGTCAGGTATCCTGAGTTGTAATGTTAAGTCATTTATTTGTGCTCTTTTTTTTTTAAATGTAGGCACTTAGAGCCATAAATTTCCCTCTTAGGACTGCTTTTCATTCATTTGTTCTCTTTCTTTTTTTAATGTAGGCACTTAGAGCTATAAATTAACATTAGGACTGCTTTTAAAGTATCCCAGAAGCTTTTTGTGTTACATCATCCTTTTCATTTAATTCCAGGAATACTTTTATTTATTTTTTAATTTCTCTTTTGACCCATTCATTATTCAACAGTGTGTTATTTAGTCTCTATGAGTTCTTGTAGTTACTAGGGTTCTTCTTGTGTTGATATTAAGCTTTATTGCATTGTGGTCTGATAGAATGCATGGAATTCACAGAAGTGAATTAGCTGTTCTTCAGAGAGAATAAAAACATTGCTAGTTTGTCATTAATATAGAAATATGGAAGTTAGACAACTGTTTATTCTAAAATTATGGTGAAGGGAGATCTTAGAAGTTGATACCCATTAAAATTTTATGTGTTTCAGACAAATTAAGTGAAGCATATGTACACAGTTTTGTTAGAAAGGAAGTGAATTAGATCTAGTTTGGGTAAAGCATATCCTCCAAGATGAATGAATGTTCCTCACCCTGTGGTTATTAGTGCTCACTTTGGGGAATCAGGTAGAGCATTAGCAATGCACTTCCTATTCTGCAACTTGCTAGAAGCTGTGCTAGAAAGGCTTCAGGGAACACTGGTCAGACTAGTGTGTGCATCTGACTTTACAAATACTTTTCAAGAAGACTTACACATTCTTTTCTTGTTCTTGTACTTTAAAAGAAATAGAAAACTTTTTAATCTTATTAAATGTATTTATTAATGAAAAAAAAAGAATGCATGGAATTATTTCAATTTTTTGGTATTTGTTGAGGTTTGTTTTGTGCCCAAGTATGTGGTCAATTTTGGAGAAAGTTCAATGGGGTGCTGAACAGAAAGTATATTCTTTGGTGCTTGGGTAGAATATTCAGTTAATGTTTATTAGGTCCATTTGATTATGGTATTGTTTAAATTCAGATGTCTCTCTGTTTATTCTTTGTCTTGTTGACCTGTCTAATGAAGACAGTGGGGTATTGAAGTCCCCTACTACCAGTGTGTTAGAATTAATCTGTGTCTTAAAGTCCTGTAGTGTTGTGTTTATGAAGTCAGATGCACCAGAGTTTGGTCTATCTATCTATCATCTATCTATCTATCTATCTATCTATCTATCTATCTATCTATCTTCATGATTATAATATCTTCTTGGTTAATTATTCCTCTGATAAGGATGAAGTGACCCTCTGTATCTCTTCTGATTAGTTTTAGCTTTAACTCTATTTTGTCAGATATTAGAATTGCAACACCTGCTTGCTTCTTAGTGTCATTTCCTTGGAATATTTTTTCTCACCCTTTAACCTTAAAGTAGTGTCTGTTCTTGAATGTGAACTGGGTTTCTTGCAAAGAGAAGATTGGATTTTTTTTTCCTTAATCCATTCCACAAGCCTGTGACTTTTGATTAGGAAGTTTGGTCCATTGATATTTAAAGTTATTATTGAAAGATGTGTACTGTTTCCCATCATTTTAATTTCTGTTTGCCTTCTTAGTCTAACTTTGTGTTTCTACAATTATATTTTCATTTAGTTTCTTTCTGTTGCCACTTGGGTTTTCTTCAGCTGTCTGTATTGCTTCAAGTATTCTCTGTAGGGCTGGTTCTGGGTGTGAATTCTTTCAGCCTATTCATGTCATGGAAGATTTTTCTTTCTCCTTTAATGACAATAGACATTTTGCTGGGTAAAGTATTCTGGCTTGGTGTCTATGGTCAGTTAGAACTGGGAATACTTTGGTCCAAGCTCTTCTTGGCTTTCATAGTTTACATTGATAAGTCAGCTGTGATTCTGATGGTTTTCCTTTATATATGACTTCCTGTTTTTCTTTTGCAACATTCAGTATTCTCTGTTTGTTCTGTACATTTAGTGTTTTTACTGTGATATACTGTGGAGAGTTTCTTTTCTGGTCCTGTGTATTTGGTGTGCTTCTTGTATTTGTATAGACATGTCTTTCTTTAATTTGAGGAAATTTTCTTCTACAATCCTGTTGAAGATCTGGTTAATACCATCCTGAGATTTTTCTCCTTCCTCTATGCCTATGATGCCTATGAGACCAAATGGTCTTTCTGTGGTGTCCCATATTTCCTGCATATTCCATTCCTCTGTTTTAAAAAACTCTTCATAATCTTTGCTTGAGTGGACAATTCTTCAACTTTATCATCCAGACTTGATATTCTATTTTTTTACTTCATTCTGTTACTGAGGTTTTGTCCCATCCTTTCCAGATGGCGTATTGAGTGTTTCACTTCCTTCTTAATTTCAGCCTGAGTTTTCTTCACTATTTCTATCTCTTTTGTGCATTCACCCAGAAGTTTATCCCTATCTTCTTTAGTTCTTTGATTTGTTTGTTTGTGTTCACAAGTTTATGACTGTTCTTTTAAATTCTATGTCCTGTATTATCTCTAGTGGGTTCTCATTGTGGAAGTCTTCTATAGGATTGGTAATGTTTACAGGAGACATTATTTGGGCTTTTCATGTTATTTTTTCATTGTGATTTTGGCATATGGATTTCTTTTGTTGTTTGTGATTCTGGTATGAAACTCACGACTTCATTTGTTCAGTTGAAGAGTGATTTTGTTTGTATTATTGATGTGCCTTGGTTGTTTTCTTTTTTTTTTTTTTTTACATATATTGATTGATTTTGAGACAGGGTCTCCCTATAGCCCCATCTAGCCTCGAACTCACTATGTAGACCAGGCTAGCCTTGAACTCACAGAGATCCACCTGCCTCTGCCTCCCTAGCACTAGGATTAAAGGCATGCACCACTATGCCAGGCTTAAAGATGGTTCTTAACCACCATGTGGTTGCTGGGAATCAAACCTGGGTCCTCTGCAAGAGCAGTCAGGGCTCCTAACCACTGAGCCATCTCTTCGGCCCCAGTTGTTTTCTTATTAAGTATAATAAGCTGGTTGGTTTAGGCTCCAGGTTCTCTGATTTTGATTGGAGGGACCAAATGGTTTTAGTGTATCTACTCAGGATCTCCCACAGAGACCCAAGTCAGGCATCAATCAGATACTCTCAGGCTTCCTTCTAAGGTCCTAGCTCTTACTAGCCAGCAGACACAGCACAATTTGGAAGGCATGCTGGGCAGAGGCTTGATTCAGGTGCTCTTGGGCAGTTGGCAAAGGCCTGGGCCCCTGCTAAAATGCAGAGGGTTCTATCCCTGCAGTATCAGGAGGGGTTTCAGATGGTCCCAAGGAAGGGGGTTGGAAAGGGCACAATTTGGGAGGCTCACCCCCCCACATGGAAGCCGGATTCAGGCACTCTCAGGCAGGCTGTAAATGTCCGTAGTGAGTTTATGAAACTTTTACAACAAGGAGTGTTGCGGCAGGAAGTAGAGCAGTAGGGGGTCAGGCTTTGAGAGTGTATAGCAATGCCACACTTCTGGTTCATTCTCTGCTTTGCCACACTTCCAGTTCACTCTCTGCTTCATGTTTGCAGTTGAAGATGTGATCTCTCATCCTGCTCTGGTCACCTTCAGCCATGCCTCCCCCAGCATTAGCAACTCTCCTTCTGGAGCCAAGAGCCCAAATCAACTCCTTCTCCCCTAAGTTGTCTTGGGTCATATTGTTTAAACACAGCAACAAAAAAGTAAGTAATACAGTAGCTTGGTGGTAGAGCATGACCCAGAAGCCAGGTGAGGAGAGATGCAAAGGGGGGCATGGCAGGTGACAGGCAGTACAAGGATCTTTCAGGAGACAAAAGAAAGAGCTGCCATTGTACTTGGTGCTGATTAGCAGCAGTGTTATAAGCCCACCTCATGGCTGAGAGGGCTGCGCAGGCAGCACAGCAGATACTTCTCTGTCAGGCTGGCTGGCTGGATGGATGGGGAAGGCTTCAGAGGAAAAGGTCCTGAACGACCTTACGAGGCGGGTTAGAGGGTTTGGTTGGGAGAACAAGCATCTGAGGAAAAAGGCCTGGGACTAGAGGAAGGAGACTCCTGTGAAAGAGCACAGCAGACAGCGTAGCGAGCAGGCCACGGCAATGTGGAAGGCTGCGCTGGGAAGAGCCAAGACTTTCATTTCTTTTCAGGATGCAGTAGTGAGAAATTGCAGACAGGAAGAGGACTGTGTGTGAGGGTGTGCTTCCTAGGAGACGCCATGAAGCTGCCACAACTCATTTTATGTATGTATGTATGCATGCATGTATATGTGAATGCATATTTTAAAGCTGTATCTCATTAGGTTTTCCAGACTGCTCTCAATCTCTCAGTCTTCACAATCCTCTCCAACCAGGTCTCCTGAATGTGGAATTTTAAGGGTGAGCCATTGTACCCAAGAGTCTTTTACAAACACATTTTCTTTCTTTCTCTCTCTCTCTCTTTCTTTCTTTCTTTCTTTCTTTCTTTCTTTCTTTCTTTCTTTCTTTCTTTCTTTCCTTATTTTTGGCTTTTTGAGACAGGGTCTCCCTGTAGCTCCAGCTGTCCTGGAACTCACTAAGTAGACCGGGCTAGCTTTGAACTCACAGAGATCTGCCTGCCTCTGCCTCCCAAGTGCTGGGATTAAAGGCATGCAGCACCATGCCCAGACTTCTTCTTTACTTTTTATGTTGATTGTGAGTAACAATAATTATAAAATTTTCTAATTATTCATAAATATAGGCAAATGACTGTAAACTTTACCTTCAATGATCAATCTCAGACATAAAGACTATTGGGTATGCAAATTTTCAGGTGGGCCTCTCTCTCTCTCTCTCTCTCACACACACACACACACACACAAATATGACTAAAGCTCTTTACCTTGCCTTTTTGCTTCAGAGACTAGGTCTCGTGGAGCCCAGCCTGGCCTTGAACTCCTGATCAGGAGAGTTTCTCATGACGATCCATACGATCGTGCATCGTTTTAATGGCTACGAAGCATTCCATTTTGTGTATATATCATAACAATCTTAATATGGCATGAATTGCTTCTTATAATACATAATTTTTAAAAACATTAAAGTTATACGGAGTCACCTGCACTTAGGGCTGAACATATGGAAACAGCAGGAACCAAGTTAACAAAGAGCCGCGGGCGCTGGAGCCATCTTTATGCAACTCAGCTGTGGATGTCTTCCCGCCGTGGTTCCCTTTCAAGCTGTTTGTTCTTATTTTTATATCTAAGCATAATTTGCACAGGATCATCCTCAGAACAAACACTGCCCACATCACCCCCTGGAGACTGCCTTGGTGGCATCATCCCTGGTGGCATTTCTGACACAGAACCTCCTCTAATGCTCATGATGAAACTCCAGAAAGACCCCGAATCAGAAATTCTTCAAAATAATCAGCAATTCTCACAATGTTTCTATAAGTCTGAAATTATGTCTAAAATAAACGTTAATGAAATACAAATGTAAACTCTTGTTATTATTCCTGCCATAAAATCAGGACTTGTAGCTTGAAATGTTGGGAAATTGTTGACATAGAAATGGTTTTGTGATTCATTAATCCTGAGAAAAAATGATGAAACTGAGCTTTGTCAGTGTTGGTGATCATTCTGCATCTTTCATGTCAGCCCTGATGACACAATCCATCAGCTTCCCATGATTTTCCATGCTTGCCCTCCTCTCGTTGGCTATCAGACATCAAAGCCCTATGCCACAAAGTGTCTGGGCGGGGTTCTGTTAGTGTGGATTGTAACAGTCAGGATCTTTGGAAATAGTTGACCGGAGCTGGGATTAAAAACATACATGGCAGAAAAAGACAGTCTTTTCAGTAAACAGGCTGGAAAACAATATATCCACATGCAGAAGAATGAAGCTAGACCCCTAGCTCTCACCAGCAATAAAAAACCAACCCAAGTGTATCAAATGCTTAAATGTAAGAACTAAAACTATGAAGTTACTAGGAAAAATGTAGATAAAACATTTCAGGATACTGGAACAGATAAGGATTTGCAAGGGGAGGGAGAGACCTCCAAACATAGAAAACAACAGCAAAAATAGATAAATGGAATTAGACTGCAAAGAAAACACTCTCCTTCCCTTTTAGAAAAACATTTTATTTATTATTTTTATTTTATGCATATGAGTGCTTGTATGTACGTAAACGCATCAGTGTCATTGCAATGCCCACAGAGGTCAGATGAGGATGTCAGATCCCCTGGAACTGGAGGAACAGGTGGTTGTTAGCTGCCATGTGGGTGCTGGGAATCAAACCCGGGTCCTCTGCAAGAGTAGCCAGTGCCCTTAATGCTGAGCCATCTCTCCAGCCCCATCTGCTTCCCTTTTGTACTGTGTGTACTGAACTCAAACTGTAGGGCCTCACACATATTCTACAAGGCAAAATCAACTTGAAATCTGCTTCTAGTCAAAATATCTTCAGTCCTTATTTGTGAAATTTCTTCTGTACTAAAACACTTCAAATATATTAAATACTCTCCACATTTAAATATATTTTATGGAAACTTGTAAAGAGATCGACATACCAGGTATGCTGCTTTACAATTAATCCCTCTTTCATGCCGAGGTGTCAAAGGCTATTTCTGGTTGTTTCATTCTGCAAATTTAGGCTATTTGGCTGCAAGATCTTCTGGAACTACTTTGTTCTCTGTACCAGAAACTTCAAGTACTCCATTAGGGCTTCCAAGTTAATCAAAGGGAAGATCATTCCCTTTATATTCCTGCATCATACCTGACACTTTCCCCCCACCCATCCTTCTCTTTGTAATATGAAAAAAAGACTAAAACCTTTGTGGAGAGTGGACCTGTGCTGAAAACATGACAGAGCTGTCCAACCAGGAGCTTTCTGATCCTGGGACGTAGTGAGTTGAATTCACTTCCTTCCTTCCTAATTTTTAAAGAATACACCAAGCAGTTGGGTGCAGGTGGACCCATTATTTCTTGATCTGTGACTCAGAGGCTGAGAGAGTCTTCTTTACTCATCTGAAACACAGATACTACATCACAATGCAGCTCTGAAGATTAAATGAGACATAATATGATCTAACATATACTAGAATATCTATCACCTAGCTATCAATCTGTCTGTCCATCTATGAAATCACAGCACCTAACATGGCGTTTGCTATATAACAGGAGTTTAAGAGATACCTGTAGCATGCCTCAGGGTACCTCATGGCTGAGGGTCTGGCCCCGCCCCAAGGAGGAGCAAGCAGCATAAACTGGGTGGGGCAAGGTGTGCAGTGGCGCAAATTGGGAGACTTATGATTGGTCCTGGGAACTGACGTCATTTATTTTATAAAAGCAAGGTGTAGCAAGGTGTAAATTTGAATTTCATAGTAACATCATCACGGAATTCCTGGCCGTTATTTTTATTAATTATCACACACATATAGGCTAAGGTAGGCCTGCATTTCATTTGGGTGGCCAGTGGGTTGGAAAGAGATTCCTTTGTAGATCACCAATCTGGGTAGCTGGTGTTGTGGGTGGGTATTGGCTGAAGGGAGGTGATCAGCCATCAGCCTGAAATTCCTGTCCAGGCTCTGGGCAGGTGAGAAGCCACTGCCAACAGTGGAACACACCACGTCTCGTGGGTCCAGGCTAAGAGCCTGGGTTTAATCCTAGCACTCAGGAGGCAGAGGCAGGCAGATCTTTGTGAGTTCAAGGCCAGTCTGGTCTACAGAGTGAGTTCCAGGACAGCTGGGGCTACAGGGAGACCCTGTCTCGAAAAGACGAAAAAAAAATAAGTATCATCCAGGCTGGGCTACAGAAAGTAGCCAACTGACCTCTGCACTGAGGGGTCCGCTTTGTGGACACTGTGTTCCCATCCCCCTTAGCAGGGCCTCGTGGTCCCTGTTCGGCATATAAATTAAGCTTCCTACAGATACGTTTACCTCTCCTTCCACCTAAACAATACTTCAGGACAATGACCCTCAAATAGATGTAACAAATTATGGGGCTGGAGAGATAGCCTAGTGGTTAAGAGCACCGACTGTTCTTGCGGAGGACCAGGGTTCAATCCCCAGCACCCACATGGTGGTTGAAAACCGTCTTTAACTCCAGTTCCAGGGGAATCTGACACCCTCTTCTGACGACATGCATGCACCAACCTACATGCAGACAATACATTCATACACATATGAAAATAAATAAAAAAATAAAAATAAATAAAAAAGAAAAAAGAAGAAAAGATGTAACAAATTAGGTTTTGGCAGGGGGAAAAAGTAGAAAGCTTGGCTCAGGTAATTTGAAGATCGTGCTCTATCAGATTCTCTTTTAGGCCCCACGATCATCTGAAGATGGAGTCCGTTCAACACCTACTCCCCGTGTGGTTAAGTTTAAGTGACTCATCCAAGGTCATACAAAGACGCAATCACTGGTAAAATGCAGTGATGAAGGTGGAGCCTTATTGAGCTGAGGCTGTCCTGAGAAACTCTCTGACAGGGTTTAAGCTCTCAACCTTTTTAGTCAAAGGGCTTTTGTGCTGGATAGCTTTAGTGTCAACTTGACACACCTGGGTTGAGGGAGCCTCAGTTGGATTGGCCTGTGGCCACATCTGTGGAATATTATCTTGATTGTTGAGCAGTGTGGGAGGGCCCAGCCCACAATGAGTGGTGCTACCCTGGGCAGGTTGTTGTGTACCATATAAGAAGGCAGGCTGGGCATGAGCCAGGGGAGCAAGCCAGTGAACAGCTTTCCTCTATGGCCTGTGCTTCAGCTCCTGCCTCCAAGTTCCTGCCCTGAGTTCCTGCCTTGGGCTCCCTAAGTGATGAAGTGTGACCCAGGAGATGTAAGCTGAATAAACCCTTTCCTCCCCAAGTTGGTGTCGGTCAGAGTGTTTGGTCACAGCAATGGAAGACAAACTAGGACAGATATTGGTACCGAGAGAGTGGGGCATTGCTGTGACAGACCTGACCTTGGTGTTCTGGGGAAGGATTGTGGAGGCGTTTGGAACTTTGGGCTGGGAAGATCACTGAATGCCTAAAGATTGTTTTGTTGCTGTGGAGCTTGGAGCAGTTTTGCTGAAGGATTTGTAGAAGATGGAGGCCTGGCTTGTGAAGTTTCTAGTTTTAAAGGGGAGCAGAGATCTTCAGGACTGTATAATCTGTGGGTTCTGGTCAGCTGGGGCTGAAGAATCAGCTGTAAGTAACAAGAGACCAGAACCTGAAGTGAAATCTTTGCTTTACTGGGACAATTGATGCTGGTTAGCTGGGGCTGAAAAATCAGCTGTAAGTACCAAGAGACCAGCATCACTGTGGTGAAATCTGGGAAGAAGTTCTTCAGGGTCAGCACACAGAAGCTGTGATCCAGAGGGGGCCTGAGCCTCCATCTCGCGCCAGAGCAGGACTTGGTAACGTGTAAGAGTCTCCTATATGGTTCCAGTGTTGAAATTTGAGGGGGTCACAGAGAGCAGCCGAGGCTTGGCACTGTGAGAGGTCAGGAAAGACCATTGGTGGAAGTGCACCTCGGTTGCAGTGAAGACCCCAGGATTGCAGGGGTCATGGAGAGAAGCTGAGGCTTTGCACCAGGAGAGGTCAGAAGAGACCATTGGTGAAGGTGCTGCCTCAGTTTCAGTGGCGACCCCAGCTTTTTGGAGATGCCAGGACCATGGGACGACCACTGAGAGCAGTGGCAGGTGTGGAATGGAGTCAGCCTGGCTCTGCGCGATGAGCTGTGTGTGCTGTGGATGGCAGATCAGAGAAGGGGAGCTGCCGAGACCCTTTGGAGCCCAGAAGATCGTGAGTGAATCCCAGGTGTCCAGCCTTGAGCTACTTTGCTGGACTTAGGTTTTGTTTGAGTGCGCCTGATTCTTCCTTTTGAAATAAGACAGTACTTGTTTTGGATTTTACGGCAGCCCACAGTTAAGAGACTTTTAACAGACTGTGAACTTTTAAGTGTTTGGACATTTTAAGGACTGTGGGGCTTTTAAGGTTGTACTGTCTTAGGTTGTGATTAATGTTATCATACTTTGGGGATAAGAACTGGAAAGGTGGTGGTTTAATAGTGATGTTTTGTGTGTCAAGTTGACAAGGGGTCAATTGTGCTGGATAGCTTTAGTGTCAACTTGACACACCTGGGTTAAGGGAGCCTCAACTAGGGAATTGGCTCCATTGGATTGGCCTGTGGCCACATCTGTGGAGTATTGTCTTGATTGTCCAGCAGTGTGGGAGGGCCCGGCCCACAATGAGTGGTGCCACCCTGGGCAGGTTTTTGTGAACCGTATAAGAAGGCAGGCTGGGCATGAGCCAAGGGATCAAGCCAGTAAACAGCATTCCTCCATGGCTTGTGCTTCAGCTCCTGCCTCCAGGTTCCTGCCCTGAGTTCCTGCCTTAGGCTCCCTAAGTGATGAACTGTGACCCAGGAGATGTAAGCTGAATAAACCCTTTCTTCCCCAAATTGGTGTCGGTCAGAGTGTTTGGTCACAACAATGGAAGACAAACCAGAACAGCTTTCTAGAAGCTCTTTTGCATAGGTTTGGCCTTGTTAAAAATGTCTTCAAATTTGGGAAAAAAGTTCTTCAGTTTGAATATAGTGGATGTTTTGCTGCCCTCTGAATTTTTCTTCTGAAATCCTCCTTAGAATTTAAAATAGTTTTTGGTAGAAAAACACTTTATTTTGTTCATTTTTAACCCTTTGAGAGTAAAATAAAGTACAACTCCCCACAAAACAGCTATAGCTTGGATTATTATTATAAGGCAAACATCCCTCTAGTTATATCCAGAGGTTCAGACAGACATCTGCCAGCTCTTAGATGCCCCTCCAGGTGCCGGGCCCAACCATTTCCTTCTTCTCATCAGAAGTATCCACGGCCCCGACACTCATTTCTCGCATTTCTTTGTGGCTTTATTCTCCCAATATGCTGCTCCCATACACTAAAATTTAATTTTGCTCTTTATAAACAATTTTCTCTAAAATATTTTTTAAACTGCATATTTCCCTCATCCTTCTAATGGCTCATCTTTTAAGGAGGGTGATGTATTTGACTACAGATTCTTTTGGTCTTGATTTTATTATATATATCTTTTGGTCTTTTTGAGACAGGGTCTCCCTGTAGCTCTGGCTGTCCTGGAACTCACTCCATAGACCAGGCTGGCCTTGAATTCACAGAAATCTGCCTCCAAATCCACCTGCCTCTGCCTCCCAAGTGCTAGGATTAAAGGCGTGTGCACCACACCCGGCTCTATTTATTATATTTTTTTTGTGGTACAGTACAGTGTAATTCTTTGTCTTGTATATTTCCAGGAAACTGATAGATCCACAACTTTTGTGGAATGTGTTTTTTCAGTAGGAAAGAAGCATGGTATCTGTTTTTTTACTCTTTCATATTAATAGCTATGAGTATAGAATGCCTAGATTCTGGGGGGATTGCAAGATAGTGATATTGTGTGATTTCATTTTCATCTAATTACTGGAATAATCTCACAGAAGAGCCCAATTCTCCTCCATCTTTAGGATCTCAGTCATACATATATAAGAAACTTGGGGCAAACTTTTCAGTCTTTTATGTACTTAGTTTTCAAAAACAACCATTGACTCCTTGTTATCCTCTGGGGATGTCTAATTTTTTCTTAGGTCAATTGTAAACACCCTTAGATTAGTCTCCAATTGTTTTAATTTTAATCCTTATTGAAGCACAAAACATTCCAAATTTGGTCACGAGGTACATCTTCAACTTGGATCAGGACTACTTTGCATGAAGCCAGTAGTTTTTTTGTAGTTCTCTCACTAGACAGAACAACTCAGAGAAACCATCTCAGTTCCAGAGGGGCGTGACTGAGGCCTTTGCCATATCTACATTACAGCTGGACTTCTCCCTCTTCCCAATCTTTACTCCTCTACTGCCATAGGCACAGAGCCCAAGAACATTCTGTCAGTCTTCTCCACATTGATCTGTCTCAGAATCTACTTTTCAAGGAGCAGATGTGCAGCAGATAGCTTAGAGATCCTGAGTTCCATTCAAACCAGACCTGATGAGATGCACATAGTTTGAGAAAGACTGTCAATCATGGGATGTCCTTGGATGTTGTCTGAGAGTGCTTGCTGTGTTATTAGTCAGAGTGCTGTAGAGGAACAGAACTGATAGAAGATAATGGATTTATTAAATCAGCTTAGTTTGAAACAGTAACAACAGTTGTCTTATAGCCAAGAGGCCGAGAACCCAGTAGCTTCTTGGTTCACAAGGCTGGGTTCCTCAGCGGTCCCAGTCTGGTGCCCCAACCCTGGAGGGCTCCTGAAAATCTCTGGGTCCTTAGTCAACAATGGAAGCCTGGAAAGTGGATCTGGTATCTGTGGAGGAATCATCACAATAACGAGATAAATCGGCTTGTGCACAGAGGGAAGGCCAAGGGGGGAAAGAATGATCTTCCTTCTGCCGTACATTCTTATTGTTTAAATCTGGGCTTCTAGCAGAAGGACACTGCCCACATTTTGTACCCGTCTTCCCATAGCAATTCAGGCAGTCATCACAGTTCCCCTGGTGATGCTCTCTGATCAGGTGATCCTAATTTGTGGCTTTAAACTTTAGTCGGCATTAAAACTAATCACCACACTTGCCATGTGCTGTTTTGGGAGAAGAGCACAGCCAGGTACAGGACTCTTGGCTCTGGTGTCGCTAAGTTCACCCCACATTTTGTATCTCTTTTATGTTTATGGCCAGAGAAAAGATGTATGCACAAATCATAGCACTGTCCCTTTAGTGCCAACCGGAGCACGTAACTCATGGTCAGCTAGATACAATTTTATTCTTATTTGGAGAGAGTAGGGGGGAGAGAAGGAGGGAAAGAGAGAGTGAGGGAGAGGAGGAAGGGAAGAAGGAAGGGAGAGAGGGAGGGAGAAAGAGAGAATAGATATCTAGTCCAGTGCTACAATTTCTGATGTTCATTCAGTGCAATGACATTCGAAATTACTGCTGGTCTCTTGAAAATTCTGTTAGCCTGATCAATGCCAGGCCAGTGAGGAGTTATGTCCAAGCCCACAGGGTGGAATTTAAATCACAGATTATGGTTAGCTTGCCAAGGCTATGCCTTCTGGAGATCTGATAGACAGATAGCCCATTCTTTCCTAACTCAATCTCAACTTTCAAATATATATACGCTTGAGGAAGATGGGTGACACATGTTTCCCTGGGCCACTGGGCAGGTGCACTGCTAAAAAGTCACTATCAAGGTATATAGTCTCGGGCCTCCCTGAAACATCTTTAAACGGAGAAGAAGATATTCTTCTGGACATTCCTCCTGGTGTTAAGAATATGAATATGAGAACTGGAACCTCAGGAGACACTGAACCTTGGAAGCCTCCTGTTAGACTGACAAAGCGGGGGTGGGAGTGGGAAGCAGCTTCAGTCCCTGATGACAAAATGGACCTGTAATCTAAATCTGGCCTTCTTTTTTATGGATTCCAGTTATATTTGTAGTATAAACATCTATCTTATTTAAGCCACTGTAGGTAGATTTCTGTTACCTGTGGCTGACTTTAATTGTGACCCTTAACTGATACCATGGAGGAAGGACATAAAGCCAGAGGAGCATTGAGTAGGGACAGTTGACCCAACCAGGTCAGGAATGCTTTTTAGAAGAAACACTGTCCCAGATGGATCACAGAAAAGATGACGAGGAGGCTATTTGAGCAAGATCTCTGGAGAATATATAGAGGTATAATCTGTACGGGGTTCTGTGGTGGGAAGAAAGACTGAAGAAGGCAAGAATGTCTGGGTAGAGGCCAGTGGTCTGGACGAAAGATGGAGAAGAAGGTTCCTGGGCTGGATAGGAAGTGGGAGAAGCTTGAACGTGGAAGGCAAAACCAAGACGACACCGCAGAGAATTGGAAATGGATAAGGGGAAGAAGTTGTCTGTCGTGTGCATTTCTGATGACCAAGGTGGAAGTTGTGCGAAGGGCAGGATTGGAAGGGTGAGACAGATACAGATCACACTTGCCCTTGATGAGATAAGGTGTTCGTACTGGCTTGTGAGGGCTTCAGTGACAAAAGAACACAAACACACTGGCTCACAACAGCAAAGCTTTATTCTCTAGAGGCTGTAAGTTTGGCACAAAGGCATTAGCAGGGCTCTCCTCTGTCTAAGGCTCTGGAGGGTGGTGCTTCCTCACTGTGATCCTGGGTCTCAACTTGACTGGATTAGGGATGAACAAATATGAGAAAGAGATCTTCAGATTTGATTATCTCAAGCTGGATTGTCCACCCTAAATGTGGGCGTTACCTACTGCCGGCTGTGGGTATAAAAGGCCATGGCAGAGGGAGCTGGTCCCTTCATCCTGCTGCTTGCCTTCTCTCTCCCTGGTGAGTTTGTCTTGCTGCTGTGATCAACTCTTTGGATTCCAGCATGGACTGAGATGGGCAGATCTCCCAGAATCCGTTGGGCCTTCAGCACTGGATTGGGACTACTGAGACATCCAGCCTCGTGGGCTGAGCAACTGCCTGGATTCTCAGCCTCTCCTGTGTGGCATGGCTATTGTTGGACTACTTGGATTTTATCCCGTGAGCAAATCAATAAATCTGTATATATAGATATAGATATAGATATATAGATATAGATATAGATATATAGATATGGATAGATGATAGATGATGATAGATAGATAGATAGATAGATAGATAGATAGATAGATAGATGATAGATAGATATTCATTCTATTGATTCTGTCTCTTTAGAGAACCCTGACTAATACACTCACAGTTCTTAACATTGATGGTTAATGGAATGGACATCCATTCTGTTGGATTTAAGACCCAGACTAACAATGAATGATTTCATCTTAATTAATTATAACTACAAAGACTCCATTCCCAGTTAAGATCTAAGCTGGTGAGTTTTTGTCAATTGACACAGACTAGACTCAGCTGGAAGAGAAAACCTCAGAGTAGTTTTCCTCCATCAGATTAGCCTGTGGCCATGTCTGTGAGACATCTTCTTAATTGCTAATTGCTGCAGTACCGTCTTTGGGCAAGTGTGCCTATCATGTATGCGTAAGGTAGCTATGCAAGCCAAGAGAAGCAAGCCAGTATACAGCAGTCCTCCAGGGTCTATGCTTTAATTGCAGCCTCAAGTTCCTGCTCTAACTTCCCTCAGTGATGAATTGTGACCTAGGCATCATAAGATGAAATAAACCGTTCCCTTCCCAAGGTACTTTTGGTCATGATGTCTGTCACAGCAACAGAATGCAAACTAGAACAGGAAACTGGATTAGGATTTCAGCCTGTCTTGTGGAGAAGGCATGATTCAACCAAGAGCAGTGACTTTCACCTGCTAGGTGGTGTAGATAATCAGCCAGGACTTCTGTGGCTAATTGTGAAGAGGCTGGGAAGAGAGAGATGACAAGAGCACAGTGAGAAAACAAGGAAAAAAGGAAACAATGGAACTATGAGTGGAGAACTAGGAGACGGGACAGAGGGACGGAGCCCACATAAAAGATAGAAAAAATAGGGGCTGGAGCGATGGCCTAGCGGTTAAGAGCGCCGACCGCTCTTGCAGAGGACCCGGGTTCGATCCCCAGCACCCACATGGCGGCCGAGAGCCGTCTGAAACTCCAATTCCAGGAGAACTCCAGTTCCAGGGGAGTCCGACGCCCTCTTCTGACCTCCGCGGCATTGCACGTCACGGGTGCACAGACTTGCATGCACACAATACTATCAACCGTACGGAAAAAAAAAAAAAAAAGATAGAAAAAATAAACATGCTGCTGGTTGGGTTCTTTCCAGAGAGACAGAGTAGTGTGACCAAAAGCCTGGAGATGTGAGCATCAGCTGTCATCAAGGCACTGTGCAGTCCAGCAGTCCAGGGTATGGCCGGTATGTAGGGGTGATGTGGCCATGGAGGACTCCAGGATCAGGAACGACCTGAGGTTTGTGCTAAAGGCCTCTTGGGTGATCCATAAGGTACAAGCAGGCTACTGGGACATTGGATCAGATCTACAAGATCAGATCTGAGTTTCAAACCAAGTCTTGAGGCCGTGTTGTAAATGGCTCAAGGAATTTCTGTGAAAGTTTTGGCAAGTATGGAAGGCAGCATCCCCTCTACCTCCCATCTCCAATTCCTGGTCAGATGCCTGCCCTGGCCCTGCCCTGCCCCTGCCCTGCCCCTGCCCTGCCCCTGCCCTGCCCCTGCCCTGCCCCTGCCCCTGCCCCTGACCCTGCTCTGCCCTGCCCCTGCCTGGCCCTGCCCTCCTGCCCCTGCCCCTGCCCTGCCCCTGCCCCTGCCCCCTGCCCTGCCCGGCCCTGCTGCCCCTGCCCTGCCCCTGCCCTGCCCCCGCCCTGCCCCCGGCCCCCCTGCCCCTGCCCTGCCCCTGCCCTGCCCCTGCCCTGCCCCGCCCCCGCCCCGTCCCCACCCCACCCCCGCCCCTGCCCCTGCCCCGCCCCTGCCCCTGCCCCCGCCCCCGTCCCTGCCCCTGCCCTGCCCTGCCCCCGTCCCTGCCCCCGTCCCTGCCCCCGTCCCTGCCCCCGTCCCTGCCCCCCATGCCCCTCCCCCTGCCCCTTCCTGCCCCTGCCCCTGCCCTGCCCCCGTCCCTGCCCCTGCCCCGCCCGTCCCTGCCCCCGTCCCGGCCCCCGTCCCTGCCCTGCCCCTGCCCCGTCCCTGCCCTGCCCTGCCCCCGTCCCCTGCCCCCTGTCCCTGCCCCGTCCCTGCCCGGTCCCTGCCCCTCCTGCCCCCGTCCCTGCCCCGTCCCTCTGCCCCCGTCCCTGCCCCCGTCCCTGCCCCCAGCCCTGCCCCTGCCCCTGCCCCCTCCCGGCCCCCGTCCCTGCCCCCGTCCCTCCCCCGTCCCTGCCCGCCCCGTCCCTGCCCCCGCCCCTGCCCTGCCCCCCCCTACCCCTGCCCTGCCCCCGTCCCTGCCCCGCCCCTGCCCCGACCCTGCCCCCGTCCCGCCCCCGTCCCTGCCCCCGTCCCTG
The DNA here is from genome assembly GCA_009823505.1 of Rhizomys pruinosus. Classification (NCBI taxonomy): domain Eukaryota; kingdom Metazoa; phylum Chordata; class Mammalia; order Rodentia; family Spalacidae; genus Rhizomys; species Rhizomys pruinosus. The sequence goes on from VZQC01005922.1 coordinate 1,395,822, forward strand.
CCCTGCCCCTGCCCCCGCCCCCGCCCTGCCCCCCTGCCCCCGTTCCCCGCCCCTGCCCTGCCCCCGTCCCTGCCCCCCCTGCCCCCTCCCTGCCCCCGTCCCTGCCCCCGCCCTCTGCCCCCGCCCTGCCCCCGCCCCTGCCCGTCCCTGCCCCCGTCCCTGCCCCCGTCCCTGTCCCTGCCCGTCCCCGCCCCGCCCCTGCCCTGCCCCCGTCCCTACCCCTGCCCTGCCCCCGTCCCTGCCCCCGCCCCTCCCCCGTCCCTGCCCCCGTCCCTGCCCCGTCCCTGCCCTGCCCCTGCCCCCCCCCCCCCTGCCCCGCGCCCGTCCTGCCCCTGCCCTGCCCCCTCCCCGCCCCTGCCCTGCCCCCGTCCCTGCCCCGTCCCTGCCCCCCCCCTGCCCCGCCCCCGTCCCTCCCCTGCCCCCCGTCCCTGCCCCCGCCCCTGCCCCCGTCCCGCCCTGCCCTGCCCCCGTCCCTGCCCCGTCCCTGCCTCCGTCCCGGCCCCCGTCCCTGCCCGTCCCTGCCCCTGTCCCTGCCCCCCCCCGTCCCTGCCCCCGTCCCTGCCCCCGCCCTGCCCCCGCCCCTGCCCCGCCCCTGCCTACAGTTTTGCTGACCACTTGGCCTGAGTTTGTTTCCCGTCTGTTCTCCACAGGCCTGAGGGGTTTCCACATTCCTGTATCAAAATCTGGCTGGGAGAAGGGAGTTTGGCCATCAACCAAGCTGAGCTCATGAGAGCACCTTTAAACCATGAAGCATTTTCTGCAGCATTGGTTTAGACTCGGCTAGAACTGGGTACGATATTTCTTTATGGTACTTATATAACATGGTAGGTTTCATTGTGACATTTTCATTCATGTATACGATGTATGTCAATTGTATTCACTATGTCCCTCCTCCTTTGATCCCCACCTAAAGGTCTTTTCCAAATCTCTACATTCAAAGCCGGGCGTGGTGGCGCACGCCTTTAATCCTAGCACTCAGGAGGCAGAGGGAGGTGGATCTCTGTGAGTTCAAGGCCAGCCTTTTCTTCAGAGTGAGTTCCAGGCCACTTGGGGCTATAGGGAGACCCTGTCTCAAAAAAAAAAATCTCTAGATTCTGTATATGAGAGAAACATACAATATTTATCTGAGTCTGGTTTACTTTGCCTATATAACATTTGAAAAACACCTTTTTTGTTTTTAATTTTTTTATTATTTATTTTTATGTGTATGAACGTACTGTCTGCATGTAGGTTTGTGCACCCGTGTCATGCAATGCTGCAGAGGTCAGAAGAGGGTGTCGGATTCCCCTGGAGCTGGAGTTCTCCTGGAATTGGAGTTACAGACGGTTCTCAGCTGCCATGTGGGTGCTGGGGATCGAACCCGGGTCCTCTGCAAGAGCAGTCGGTGCTCTCAACCACTAGGCCATCTCTCCAACCCCGAAAAACAGCTTTATTGATATCATTTATACATCAGAAAAGCCACCTGTCTACAACATAATTTGGTGGGATTTTTTTTTGTATGTTCAGTTGTGTATGCATCAGTGTAAACAAATGTTAGAATAGTTTAGTCATCACCATAAGAAAACTTGTATCTGTATACACATTCTGACTTTACTCTTTTTAAAAATTATTTTAGTATTTTTATTTTATGTGTATCAGTGTATTGCCTGCATGTGTGTAAGTGCAGCCATGTCATGCAATGGCCCAGGAAGTCAGAAGAGGGTACTGGATTCCCTGGAACTCAATGGTGTTAGCTGCCATGTGGTTGCTAGGAATTAAGCCCAGGTTATCTGCAAGAGCAGCTGGTGCTCTTAACTGCTGAGGCCTCTTTCCAGCCCCCGACTTTACCCTTTTATAATTATAAGTAATTTACCCAGAGGGTGACCCTCAGTGTCCTCATCATGAAGGTGGAAAACATAACAGTTTCATAGGTTTTTCTCTTGAATGAGACAACAAATAACTCCCTTAACACAAAGTCAATTCTCAAGGAATTCAAGTCCTTTAAAATGAAATTTGCTGTTGTTTTCCTGTGAGTTAGAAATCAGAGTAGTTATTTTTTAGTCAATGTCACACCAGATGAACCTTTTCTGAAGAGCTCACACAGTCCTCACACTAACCTAATGCTTTACATGCACACACACATCACTCACACATGCACAAATATGCTAACACAAGACACATAAAATTAAGCAAGCCTTGACAGATTCAAGGAAGTTCTGGACTTGTTCTATGCTGCAATGCTAAGTGTTCTTTAGATATATTCATCTCTATGTCTATATTAAGTGTAATGAATGTCTCTAATTTGCATTTCTCTCACTCAAAGGACTCTCTACCTGGAGATGTCTAGCAGAACTATGTATAGACAAAATGGTTAATCAGGCAAAATTGTATTTAGATTCCTGTTTAGGTTCATATGTATGTAGGTTGTGTTTAGTTGAAAGGAACAAAGTATTTTACATGTATCTTTAGCTTTTCCTTGAGCCTGAACTTTGGGGTACAGTCAGTGCTCTCAACCACTAGGCCATCTCTCCAGCCCCGAAAAACAGCTTTTTATATCACAATATAAGAATCATTATCATCTTTATTTTTGTGGGGAAGGAAAGTGTAGACTGTAGGGAGTAGAGGAGACTGGATTTGAACTTAGGACTTCCTCACAATGATGGGCCAACATTTACCTTCCGGTTAGGCTCTCTCCAGATGCCTCTAGGAATCTAATTTTAGAAGTCAAGCAAGTGTACTCTCAGCAGCACCAGTGGATGAAAGGCTGGTCATCACCTCTAGAATTACTTCCATTTTGACAGCAGCTGCCACCTTAATAACTTAAAGGACACTCTCAATCCTGGGACAATAACAGCTCCACTTTAGACTGCTTACACTAGAATTTTCTAGGAAGGATCTTAGGCTCTCCATTTCTGAAAAGCTCCCAAGAATCCAATTTAGATTGGAAGCATGGCTATCAAATGCAGATGTATAAGGAAACAAACATTTAATTTTTTAATTTAAATTTCACTGTAAGCAAAGTCAATATACAAATGATAGTATGGAGGAAAAATGACAGTCTCAGCACATACAGCCATCAATAGTTGTGTTAGGACATATGAACCCGTCATGCTCTGCGGCCTAACCGAATAGAAATGAACTTGGGCTGGGAAAATAGTTCATTCAATAAAGTGCTTACCGTGTAAGTATGAGGACATGAACTAGATCCACAAGATCTGCATTAAAATAGTCAGAAGTGGTGGTGCACATTTGTAATCTCAGTGTTGGGCAGGTAGAGACAGGAGGATTCTTAGGTGTCTCTGGCCAGCTAGTCTAGATTAATCAGGGAGGTCCCAAAAGATTCCACCTCAAAAAACAAAGTAGGTGGTATCTGAGGAATGGAACCCAAAATTGACCTCTGCTCCCCCCCCCACACACACACAAATTCCTCTGTTTAGCAAGTAGCTGTCCACTGGGCAGAGAGGCAGGGACCTAGACTCCTTTCATATTGTGTCACTGTCTTTAACAAGTGGCTTCCAAAGTTGCTGTGGAAAGGAAATTAGTAATGGGGCTCCTAAGTGAACAGTTTTATGGGCCAAGTTTAGAAGTGGAATATAACACTTCATCCATACTTTCCTGGCTACGATTCAGTCGGCAGGAGGACACGTAGCCTGGGATATGTAGTATGGTTGCTATCAGTATTAGAAAGAAACAGATTAGGTGAACTTCTAGCCTAGACCTAACCCAAAAGGACTTACATTTCACAAACTGGATAACAAAGAGACAAGAAACTGTATTAGTTACTTTCTGACTAAGAAATTTGTTATTTTTTTTATTTAAGCTTAGGCAAGTTCTTACGACAGGAGCATAAGGCAGCCAAATTCTTTGCCAAAATATCCCATGTAGGGCCTCTAGCACAGTTTCTGTTAGAGACCTTCTTCCCTTTTTTTTTTGCTTTTTGGATTCATATATATATATATAGATATATAGATATATATATATTATATATGTTTTGTAGCAAAATTTCAAATCTAGACCCGTGTTCCCGCTCATTCCCCCACCCCGTCAGAGCTCGTGCATTCTGCCAAACATGCTTTCCATCTCTTAGTCTTTCTCAATATTTTCCATGGGGAAGTTGACTGTTTTGAGCAGAAGTTCACTGTTTCAGTCAGTTCTTTGATGCAGTATTTTTTGTTGTTGTTGTTGTTTCCAAAATGCATTATGCCCAACTGCTTTGTACAAAAGCTCAGGGGGCCCTACACAAGAAATACTTACAACTGGGTAATTGGCACTAGCATCCACAGATGAGGGATACCATTCGTCGTTTGTTTTTCTGGGACTGTGTTACTTCACTCAGCATGATGTCTTCTAGCTCCAGCCATTTTCCTGCAAAGCTCATGATGTCATCTTTCTTTACTGCTGCATAGAACTCCATTGTGTAGATGTACCACATTTTCTCTATCCACTCATCAGTTGAGGGGCATTTGGGTTGGTTCCAGTTCCTTACTATTGTGAAGAGAGCTGAAATAAACATGGCCGTGCATGTATCTCTGCGGTGGGGTGAGTCTTGTGGGTACAAGCCTAGGAGTGGTATGGCTGGGTCTGGTGGCAAGTTCATTCCAAGTCTTCCAAGGGTTCTCCACACTGCTTTTCATAGTGGCTGTACCAATTTACGTTCCCACCAGCAGTGGATGAGTGTTCCTCTTTCCCCACAACCTCTCCAGCACTTGGTGTCATTTGTTTTCTTGATCCTAGCCAGTCTTATTGGAGTAAGATGATATCTTAAAGTGGTTTTGATTTGCATTTCCTTAATGATTAATGAAGTTGAACACTTCTTAAGATGTTTCTCAGCCTCACTTGTGAAGTCTCTGTTATCTCATGGCATAATTTTAGGTGAGTTCTTTTTCTTCTATCTTTATACATAGTTTTAAATCTTGGAATAAAAACAGATAAGCAAGCAGGACCTGCAAATAATCCCAGAACCTGGGAGGCTGAGGCAAGAGGGTTCCAAGTTCGAGGCAATCTGGAATGCTCTAGTCCACCCCATCAACCAACCAAACAATGAAATACCAACTACATAAATAGGAGCTCAACTAGCTAGCTTCTTTCTTACATATAAAAAAATAAAAGCTTCCTGAGTCATCACCATGGTTTTACTTAGGAAGCTCAAAAGAATGGGATTTCAAGCATCAGAAAACAGAGTTTTAGTAACTTACTTATGAGTGAGGGGGTCTTGGCCTTAGACCTCCCATCCTCTAGAAATCTGAGAAGTACCTGTGTGTTATTTAGGCCATGCAATCTATGGTGTTTTGAATGGCAACCTGAACAGACTAATATAGTCATTCTTTGGTTGAAAACAGTAAGATTCCTCCATTCCATTGTCTACTGACAATGTACTACTCAGAAGGGACATAGAACCCATGACCTTCAATCTACACTCTCTGGGTTCAGTGAGGAGACAGACGAGGAATCAAAACAAATGATCTACCTAGCAGAGAAAGCAAAGAGGAGCAAAGACGAAGTATGTGTGACACAAAACTTTCGAGGAGAGTCCCACAACAATATCTTCATTGGTTCCTGCAGTGTTTTAAAAATTGAGAAATCTTGCCAGGCACGGTGGTACATGCCTTTAATCCCAGCACTTGGGAGGCAGAGGCAGTTGGATCTCTGTGAGTTCAAAGCCAGCCTGGTCTACATGGTGAGTTCCAGGCCACCTTTTGAGACCGTGTCTCAAAAAGACAAAAAAAAATATTGGGAAATCTCACATAAAAATCCAGATTTCTATCTTCTAAAAACACAAAACAGCCAATCAATAAATGGGTTAATGAAGTGAGGTGACAAAAAAAGAAACACAAGTGACCAACGAATGTTTTTTAGTGTTCAACATCCTTACTAATCATGAAAATGCAAATGAAAACCAGTTTTCGATTCCACCTCATCCTGTCACGTGACCAAGAAAACCCATGACAGCAAGTGCTGTGGGGTTCTCCACAGCACGTGCCCACCCAGTGGGCGTGCAGACCAGGACAACCACTATGGAAGTCAGTACAGAGGTTCCTCAAAAAACTCAAAGTAAAACTACCATATAGCCCAGCTGTTCCACTCCTGGGCATATACGCAAAGGACTCTATTCACTACTGCAGAGATACTTGCATCTCCATGTTTATTTCTACACAATTTCCAATACAAAGAAAACAGAGCCAGCCTGGATGTCCATCAACAGAAGAATGGAGAATGAAGATGCAGCATAAATGTTCAGTGGAATTTCACTCCACTTTTCAGAAAAATAAAATTATTATGTTGTCAGGAAAATGGATGGAACTTGAAAATACTATATGGAAGTAACCCATTCTCAGAAACACAAAACTCTCTCTCATAATCATCTTTCTCTGACTTCAAAAATATGTCAATCTTAACTTTAAATGTATGTATGTAAATAAAGGTTTGGGAGAGTTATGAGACCATCAGAGAAAACCAAGAATGTCACGTGGAGTGAAATGACCAAGGGTGAGTGGTCCCCTGGGACGGGGGTGGGGGGGGGTGTGGAGAAGAAGATTGGGGAACGAAATAATAACAATTTTTTGTTTGGAAAACTCCACACTGAAATGTAATTCTTTATAAGCTAGCGAAAATAAAAGTAAATTTGAGAAGAGGAAAAAAAGAAAAATCGGTTTCTGGTTGCAACGGGCCTGCATTTCCACATGACAGCCACTGGGAGGCGCCAAGGAACAGCTGCCACCTTCAGAGCCGCTGAGCTCTCAGTTCGCCAGTTGCTTCTTGTTGTCTCCTTGCTTAGTATTTTATTTTTAGATTTCTGACATAAAATGTTGCTTTTAGGGTCCTGGCAAGATGACTCACTGGGTAAAGGTGCTTGCCGCCAAAGCTGGACGACCTGAGTTGAATCCCAGGGACCCACATAGTGGAAGAAGGGACTCCTACAGTTTGTCTTCTGACCTCCACATGTGGGCCATGGGTTGAGCACCCAGAGGTCAGAAGAGGGCATCAGATGCCCCGGAACTGATTTGCAGAGGGTTGTTAGCCGCTGTGTGTGCTCTGCAAGAACAGCCAGTGCTCTTAACCACTGAGCAGTCTCTCCAGCCTACTGAAAATTGCTTTAAAAAATTAATCGATTGCAGATTCCTCCCAACTCCCATGTTAACCAGTAAGCCAGGTTTACAAGAAGGTCATTTGGCATCACTTTGTATCAGAAATTTCAGTTTGAGAGGACCATAGGGATTTCTATTTCCAATGTGGAAATAAAAACCCAGAGAGGTTAAGTCACCTGCCTGAGGTTGCACAGTTAGTAGGAAGAGAGCTAGGCAAACATGAGCTCCCCGGTAGACTCTGCTGCTTTTCCTTGTAATAAATTGTTGGGATATTTTCCTCTGCCATTATTTTGGTAGAAAAAGAAAAGTAGCAGCTTGCCACATAGATTTGGGAAAGCATTGTCATGAGTCATTTAATCCATGCTTAGGCCCCTTTCTTCACACTGTCAGAGAAATTATCAAAAGAAAATTATTGGAAAGTGCTAGCCACGTCGTATTATGGCTTCTAAGGCCACAGGCACAGATGTCCCCTGGCAAAACTGCAATGAAATTGAAAAAAAAAATTAAAACTCATTTTGTTTTCTAGGCCTGGAGACTAAAAAATTCTTGATGCAGATGAGTGCTCTCGTTCAGTCTCCTCCCCCTCATTACTAAACAAAAGCAGAACACATCAAAAATAGAAACGGATACAGGAATCTGCTCCCTTTTCTCCCTTTGTATACCAATGTTTCTGTTGCTCAAATCACATCATGCTTCATCCGTTACAACAGCTTCTCTTCAGAGGTCCTCTGTGAAGGGATAGTCTGGTATAGAGGACATATGCAAGCCTGTCTTCTTGGGTTCCTTTATCCCCGGCCTGGTGGTGAAAAGAGTAATTAAGTCCATTAAAGAAAGAACAGGATGAGAAGCTGTGTCATCTACTAGTTAAGGTTATTATGGACCTAAAGCAAGACTTTCTAGGTTCACACCCCACCTGTGTTTGGCTTTGTGACTTGCTGGCTTCTTGTTGGTAAAACAAAGATGACACTACTACCAGCGCTCCAGGGTTATTTTGGAGAAAATCTTACCCAAATACAACCTACTTTTTACTTGTGCTGGGACTGGAGTTGGAGCCTGGCCAGACCCTTCCCCTCTGGTCTAGAGAGTGACAGACATGGGTGGAGGACGGGATGCAAGATAAAAAAAGGTGATAGAGGCACCTCACATTTCATGGAACAAGGCATTTAGAAGGTGGGGGGCAGACTTCTGGAGAGAGATGATTTCCTTCACTGTCTCCTGCACCCGAGTCCAAGGGTCCTGTGCTCTTCTCCCAAGAAGATTCTTGATCCTCCCATCCCCAACCCAGGCTTCAGATCCAGAGGCTGTGTGACCTCAGTCTTCTGTTTGTCGAAAGGGAGTCCTCATCCATGAGGCACTGAGTACCTGAGCTGGATGGACATTGTCCTATCCGAGCTCTTCAGCTTACAGATGAAACAAGACCCAGAGGCCACTCTGGTTTGTTCATATTCATGGAGAAGCATACTTGGGTGAAAAACTAGGTATCCTGGCTTGCTAATCTACCCAGTGACTAGATATTGAGTATCTCCTCTGTGCCAGAACCACAATGCATCCTCAGACCTGCAGGAATGCCTTAGATCTATCTACCTTCTCCACTTAGCACAGGACTTCACTTCTCTATTCTTCCTGACTGATCACAGAACACCCTTGTGCTCTGAGCCCGGTTAGGGTCAGTAGAGCAGTCAAAGGAGGTCTGAGCACAGGAGGCCTTTGCCAGGTGCATTCCTCACCCAACCTCCCAGGTCCTTGCTGCTGTCCAGGGGCTGATCTCAGCCATGCTCACTGCTTGAGTGGGCCTCGAGGCCTGGTCTGCCTTCAGCCTGTCTGCTTGACACCCCCCCCCCCATTCTCTAAGGCATCTACACTTCTAGCGTTTGTCATTCACATCCACGGCCTCCAGCTTCCTGCTCTGCCAACTCACTCCTGGGCTGTCTCCAATCTGACTCTTAGAATCAAGGATTCACTCAGAGAGGAGGGGCCTGTCACTTTTTGAATGCTAGCTCACTGAAATCTTTCACAGCTCATGTATGCAGCTCTGTTTTTCAGGTGTTAGGGTTTTTTGTTTTGTTTTGACTTTGCTGTTTGAGACAGGGTTTGGTCTCACTATGTGGCCGGGAAGTCTCTGCAGACAGGGTGGCCCAGGGCTCACAGAGATCCCTTGCCTCTGTCTCCCTACTACTGGGCTTAAAGGCGTATGCCACCATGCCTGGCTTGCAGCCTTGTCTTTTGAAATTTTGAACTTTTACAGTGAATACAAATACTTAATGTATTGTCTTTGTACTCATTCCTGGTTTTCTGTATATCATATTTTTTTCCAAAGGGCACACTTAGCTTTCCAGCTTTATTTTCTATCTGTCCAGGAACCTAAGTTGCCATTTCAGCTCCATTCCTCATTCCACAGCAGTCCTGTGATTTTAGGCAGACTGTAGAACTAACATCCATGGGCATCGGTTTCCCTTGGCTTCTTTTTATTTTTATTTTATGAGTATGAGTGTTTTGCCTGCATGCAATATCTGTAGAAGACATAAGAGGGTGTCGGATCCCCTGGAACTGGAGTGATGGCTGTTAACCAGCCTGTGGGTTATGGAAACTGAACCCCATCCTAAAAGAGGAAATTCTTTTTTTAATATTTTATTATTTTTATGTTATGTGTATGAGTGTATTGCCTGCTTGTGTGTAAGTGCACCTATGTCATGCAATGGCCATGGAGTCAGAAGAGGGCATCAGATCCCCTGGAACTGGAGTTATAGATGGTTGTTAGCCACCATGTGGGTCCTGGGAATGGAATCCAGGTCCTCTGCAAGAGCAGCCAGTGCTCTTAATCACTGTGCCATCTCTCCAGCCATATCCCCCCAAAGAGGAAATTCTTAAGCCACCTCACTGATTATTGGGATCCCAAGTGAAAACATATGGCAAGTACTTAGTAAATATTAATGTCTTTCCTCTGCCTGTGCCCAGGGGCTCTCTCATAGAACGAGGCATCTGCTTCTTTATATTACCATTGCTCATCCTTCATGCTCAGGACAGGATGCTGAGGATAAGGGTTGCATTGAGAGCCAAGTTAGGCTCTTATCAACCAGAGTACTCAGGAGTTCTGCACAGACCCATCAAGGAGATAAGCCTTTCTATGTGGCCTGGCTATTCTACCCTAACTTTGAAGAAGGGACATTTATGGCTTCTCCATGAATTCCAGCACTGTGTGCTCTCCATCTTGGACTACAGAGCAGCCAAACCAGAAATGAGAATTGTCACATGGCTGGCCCTCAGAATGGAGCCAGGGCTCAGTGCTCAGTTCCTCACATTCTGAGTTCGTGTGTGCATGCATGTGTTTCCTCATAGACCCACAGAAAGCCTTACTGATGGAAGAATGTATTACTACTGAGCCAGGACCCTCCGCTCCTGCCACGCCAGCAAGCCATGGAGATCAGCCAAACAACCTCTTCTCTAACCACTCATTCTGTGAAGCCCAGGACTTTGCTCTCAGCTGACTGCCGGCCATCTCATCTTGGTAGCAGGGCTGTGTGTCCGTTTTGTATGGTCTAGAGGGAAGCCTGGGTCCAGAGCCAAGGAGGTCAGCCTGACCCATTCAGGCCTTGGTCTAGAACTCAGAAGGAGAGGAGCTCATTTTGGAGGACAAGGGGTCAAGGTTCGGGTGGGCAGCCTAAGTGTCCCTTGTCATCAAAGCTGTCTTCAAGAAAGCCTAGAGCTAGCCCAGCAGCCTCCAGGGATGGTTTACTGCCCCAGCATGGCAGCTGGACCCTCTGTACCTTGCCCTCACTGCCTTACAGCTCTCATTCTAAGCCCCAGCCACCTCCTCATTCCTCCAGGGAGCTTGGGTCTCGTGCTCATCTTGTGTATCCATGTGCTCATCTTGTATAGCAGACAGTGCTAACGAGGATGACATGAATTCTCAGCAAGCTTCAGCATGCTACCTAGAGCCATAGGCTCTGGCACAGTATCCCCCAGCATGACTTTGGGGGTAGTAGTGGCTTTACATGTTGCTGCTAAGTGCACATCTGCTTCAGTGGGATCTCCAGAAATGCCTGAATCTGTCGTTCAGGATGAAGGGGCCCTGGGTGCCTGACCGGTGTGAGCCCACTACACTCCTGGATTGGCCATCGTCCAGGCCATGCTGACAGCCCTCGGGACCATCCACATGGTCCCCAGTACTTTGAGGCTTAGTCCTCCTTAGATATGAGTCATTACAATTTCTTGTTGTCACCACAGTGTCTATGGAGTGAATTTAATAAATGTATAATGAAGACATGAGTTTGAAGTGCCCATTAAATGTTATCTATCATGTTTACCCTAAGATAAGGAGTATGTGGGCTTCCTCAGTACATAAGCAAGGATGGCTGTGGTGACCGTAGACAGCTTCTGTCGAATTACGAGTCATCCGTGCTAGGCCCCACTTGACTTTGATCAAGGGGTGTTATGAGTCTTTGATTTGTTAGCCATCTTCAGATTCTAGACAGAAGAGCCAAACATGGTCTGCTCAGGAGGCTTCAAGCAGAATGGTATTCTGAATCTGCTGGTCACAGTCATGCTAGGTTCCGTTCAAGGTGCCTATACACAGTCCAGAAATCACTTTCCAGGTCACCGCTGCTGCGAATCCCTTGAACAGCCTCAGAAACGGAGAGGCAGGAGCTAGGGAGATGGCTCGGTGGGTAAGAGTGCTTGCTGTGCAGGCGCAAGGTCCTCCGTTTGTATTCCCAGCACCCACCTAAACATCTGGGTATGGCTGCACACAGTCGGGTAACCCCAGACTGGGAACAGGGGGGCGGGAGGCTCACTGAAGGCTTGCAGCTTCCAGTCTTGCTCCAGGTTCAGTGAGAAATCCTAATTAAAGGGAATAAACAGGCCAAAGCAGAGCAGGGCATCGGACATCCTCTTCTGACCTCCAAATGCACACAGGCCAGTACACCCACACACATGTGCACATACACTGCACACACACACACACACACACACACACACACACACACACACATTTTTTTTTAAAGAAAAGTGGCTGGGTCCAGCGACACACACCTTTTATCCCAGCCTTTGGGAGGCAGATGTAGGTAGAATTCTGGGAGGTCAAGGCCAGCCTGGTCTAAATAGTAAGTTCCAGGCCAGCTGGGGCTACAGGGAGACCCTGTCTCAAAAAACAGACAAAACCCAAACAATACAAAACAAATACTAACAAAAATAAAAAAAAGAGGCAGCTTCCACTGGGCTCACAGAGACTCCAGGAGTCCAGCAGGTCTATGGGTGTCTCCATGGTGACATGATATAGCCCCAGGTTGGGAAATGGTTATTGGAGAATACAAATGTCCCCTCAGAACCCTAGGGAGGCAGAAGAAGGGAAGAGAACAAGCATGAACTCGCCTGTGCTGGGGAATTTCATTCTCTCTTTGTCTCTTCCAATGAGACAAAGCGGACAATCCCATTAACCTGAGAAGACACCAGGCGAAGATTGGGAGGAAGCTGGCACTGCGCAGCATGAAGGGGGAGCTTGGCAGGTGAGACCAAATGAAACTTGGTCTTAGCCCTGGAAGCACCAGGCTTGGTGGGACTCTAGAGGGCATTTGTTTTGGACTCCTCATTTTAGAGAAGTATTGCTTAATTTCCAAACAGTTACTGAGTTTCTGTTTTTAACAAACAGATTTATTAAAATTTAATTCACATACTATACAAGAAACCACTTTAAAGTCTAAAAATAAGTGGTTTGCTTTATTGCATTGATTTTTTAAATATTTTATTTTATTTTATTTTTTTGGTCTTTTCAAGACAGGGTCTCCCTGTAGCTCCAGCTGGCCTGGAACTCACTCTGTAGACCAGGCTGGCCTTGAACTCCCAGAGATCTATCTGCCTCTGCCTCCCAAGTACCAGGATTAAAGGTGTGCACCACGCCCAGCTATTGCATTGATTTTTAAAATTATAGTTACACCTATATATGTATATATAACTCATTTTTTCCATTTTAACCATCTTTAGGTATACAGCTCATTAGTAATCCTTACATTCACATTGTTGTATGATCATCATATTGTTGTATATTTTCAAAATCTTCCCATACCCCCAAACAGAAACCCTATATAGACACTAATTCCCTATTCCTCCCAACCCTTGGGATTCTAGTCTACTTTCTGTTTCCATGAAGTCCACCTTTTAGGTACCTTGTATAAGTGGAGTCAGATGACTAGTTATTCCTTTGTGTTTGCCGTATTTCACTTAGTAGAATGTTTCAAAATTGACTGGTACTATAAAAAGTATCACAATGATTTTCCCTTTTTTCACAATGATTTTCTTTTGTGGCTAAATAATATTTAATTATCTATAATAAATATGTATACATGCCTCTGTTTTGTACTAATTCTTCATCTGTTGGGCATTTGAGTCATTTTACCTTTTGGTTATCGTGGGTTAATGTGAAATATCTCCCCAAAGTTTCATGTGTTGAAGGTCTGATCCCTAAAGGAATGTTCAGAGGTGGAGGATTTGGGAAGTGATTAGATCCTGAGTGCTCTGACTTAGTCAAAGGATTATTCCATTAATGGGCTCATAATTGAGTGTAATATCTTTAAGGTAGTCCAAACTGTGGACATAGAGCCTGACTGAAGGAAGTAGATTGGGGGGCACGTGATAAAGAGCATCTTTTGTCCCAGCAGCTTCTGTTGTCTGTCCTTCTGCTTCCTGGCTATGTGAGGTGATTAGCCTTCCTTACCACACCCATCCACAGCCCTTTACATCCCCACTGGCAATGAACAGGGGTCCCAAGTGCTCCTTCTAGTCAATTCACAATTGCTGTGATTTGGATTACAGTTTTCCCTTGTGTCTGGAAGGGATTGGCTCCTGGTCCTCCCAGATGCAAAAATCTGAAAGTCTCACATCTCCTGGGTGAAATGATGCCCATTGTGAATCCTCTTTTCACAGATTCCAAATCACCTTTCCAGCACCTACCACAATGCGAAGATGCTATTTAAGTAGTGTTATTTATGGAATAATGACTAGAAAAGTCTTTACACGTTCACCCAGACACTTAAAAATCTTTCAGATCTGCAGTTAGTTGAATGCACAGATGTGGAGAATCTGACTGCACAGCTGTGTAAAGTGTGAGCTCACTGTGGGTTTAACTTGCATTTCTCTAATGACAAAATATGTTATCTATCTCATTAGGTGTTTAATCATCTATTTATATGTCTTTGAAGAAATTTAGAATTTTCAAAGCTTATAGGTGGACTGAATTTTCTTTCTAAAAAATTTATTTATTTTTATGTGTATGAATATTTTGCCTGCATGTATGTAAGTGCATCCTTGTCTGAAATGCTTGTGGAGGCGAGAAGAGGGTATCAGACCCCCTGGAACTGCAGTTAGAGATGTCTGTTTGTCAACGTGTAGATCCTGGGAACTGAACCTAGATCCTAAGAGCAGCCAGTGCTCTGAACCACTGAACCATCTCTTTGGTCCCTAGGCTGAATTTTCATTGAAAGAATTACTCCTCTTTGTCCTTAGCAATGCTCCTTGCCTCAGAGTCTATCTTGTCTGACACTAGTTCAGCTCTATAGAGTTTTTCTTTGGTTTGTGTTTTTTCTCTCCTTTTCTTGATGTTCTTATATCTACTATCAAAAATATTTTATGGAACTGGAGAGATGGCTCAGCAGTTAAAAGCATCCTCTCCCAAGGAGGAGGATCTCACATCCCGCCCCCCCTTTTTTGTGCTGAGGGCAGAACAAAGGGCCTCGTACATGCCAAGCAAGTGCTTTCCTACTTCAACATATCCCCAGCCTGTTGTGTTTTGAGATAGAGTCTCATTCTAAAGCCCAGACTGGCCTCAAACTCATAGTCTTCCTCCTCCTGCTTCTGGAGTACTGGGATGACAGGCATGCACCACCACACCCAACTTCTGTTTAGGCTCTTACTACTTCCCCTTTTCCCTGCTCTCTCCCCCTTGGTAACCACAGATCTATGTCTCTATGGATTATGGATAAATCAAGTGTTGTTTTTTTATCATTCCTTCTCCACTAGTTGATTACATATTCCTGGTCTTCTTTTCTTTTCTTCTTTTCTTTTCTCTTCACTCACGGTACACCCCACCCCTCCTCTGGAGCAGAGAACTGAACTCAAGGCTTTGCTCTAGCCAGACAAACATTCTATCACTAAGCTAAATTCCAACCCTCTTTTAGTTTTCTTTTAATGGTCATCTCAGGGGTTACAGTGCACATCCTCGGCTTGAGAGATTTCACATAAAGTTTATTATTATTACAAAGTTTATTGATTCCAAACCTGTGCCAGTGCTGAAAGCCAAGGTTAGTTTGCTGGACTGTCAGGCGCTGTGTTATGCTTAGCTTCTTACCTACTTGAATCAACATCTACGTTGTGGGAGAAACATACCCACAGAGCACCCAGTGCACACCAGCATGCTCCATTCTCTCTAAGACCTTGTCTTCTAGTGCTACCTGAATGTTATCTTTCTTCTACCTTAAAAAAAACAAGGTCTCCCTATCACCCCAACTGGCCTGGAACTCGGTATATAGACCATAATGGCCGTCATCTCATAGAGATCTTCCTGCCTCTGCCCCCCAAGCCTGGGATTACAGGTGTGTACCACCATGCTAGGCTCTGTGCTCCATTTTAAGCTCAATATATCAATAATTATATTAACTGTAAATAGCCTTAACTTAGCAGTTAAAAGGGCAAAATTATCATAAACTCAGAAACCCATAAACTCAAGAAACTATGTTTCTTGATGCCTATTGGGCCTTGGGTAGTCTTTTTATACCTCTGTAAGAGTTGGTCTTCAGTAAACTATACTGCTGTCACTGAGGGCAGAGTCTGGTGATTTCATTTTGCAGCAAGCACACTGAGCCCTAAAGGGAGATGTTGCCAGTCTAATTTCACATTGCTGATTAAGGCTGGGCTGGATTTAGAACTTGGGCCTCCTGGTGCCCATATCAACCCTCTCTACCACAGCAGGTTAGGCAACAGGGCAGTCTTACTCCATCAGACCTCCAAACCATCATTTGTTCATTTAAGAAATATTTCTCAAGGGACTGCTTTGTTCCCAAACACTAGACAAATAAATGTGTTTATTTATTTTTTTTTTTTAGTTCCTGCTGCCTTCAAGATTTTCTCTTTGGGTTTTCAGTAGTTTTAGTTTAATGTGATTTTTGTCATTTTTCTTTGGATATATTCTGTTTTAGTTCATCCATATTCATGAATCTATGCTTTTAGGATTTTTGTCATTTAAAAAAATTCTCAATTGTTACATCTTGAATTACAGCTTGCACTTCATGTTCTTCATCCTGTCATTCGGAGAGTCTAATTGCATGTGTTTTATCTCTTCAAGAATTATGCAGCCTTGAAGTGTGGATCAGAGGTAGGCAAGGATAGATTGAGAAATGGGTGTAGCTGTATATTACAGAGAAACAGAGTAAGGGTGCTGTGGTGGTTTGAATGAGAGTGTCCCCCCATAGGCTTTAAGTATTCAGACATTTTGTCTCCAGTTGGAGGCACTGTTCTTGGAGGTCTTAGAAGGTGTGGCCATGCCGGAGGAAGTACGTCATTGGGGGCAGGCTTTGTGATTTTAACAAGCCTTGCAGTCTCCAGTCTCTCTCTCTCTCTCTGCTTCCTGTGCTGATTGCGAGATGTGACCCTCAGCTTGCTGCTCCAGCCCCAGCCACCATGCTTCCTGCCACAATGGACTCTGATTCCCTGGAACCGTCAATCATGAGCTCAAATAAACTCCTTTTATAAGTTCCCTTGGTCATGGTGGTTTTATCACAGCAACAGAAAAGTGACTTATTACAGGTGCCTAAATAGAACATCTTATTCTCTTTTGCCTATCAGACTGGAGGTAGATACCCAGGTTTGACAGAGTCTCTTCCTTACTGGGAGCTGGCTGACCTCCACTGCTCAAACCAACAAGGCTTACTGCTATAACTTAGCTCTAATCAAAAGGTTGGAGAGAGTGAAGATCAGCTTATAACCCCTCCCTTCAAACTTCCTCCGTAGGCGTAGGTTCCTACAACCCATGGACTTGGTCACATATCCACAAGCAACCAAAAGGGAAACTTGGAAATAGAATCTTTATTTGGGGAAATCAGTTTTTTAGAGATGTTATTGTTATGAAAGAAAAATTAGTAAGTACTGAAGGACAATGAGACTCTCTTCCATAACAAGTAATTTTTTCAAAGGGCAATAGATGCTAAGCTGAGGGTTTAGAGAAAGAGGAAAATGTCACTAAAAGACAGGGTGTTGAAGGGTGAATAGAAACTCAGGGTAAAAGAGCAATCCAGCCAGGAAAATTGCCTTCAGCATTTGACTACTGAATGCAAAGTCACATATTTTCATCTGTGTAACTATAATGTCTGCCACATAACAGTTGGCCGTAGAGATGTTGTCCAACAGAATCAACAGTAAGGACAGAGACAGGGAGGAACTTACCGTGGAGACTGAAGGGAAAGAGGAAATGAAAGAGCTGAACTGTTTCACTGTGAGGAAGTAAGAGGATGCAGAACATTTTAGATAAGTTCACTGTATACCGGCAGCTAGGAAAAAGCAGAGATTGAGATGCGCGTTTGGGATCTGGCCTTGGGCTGTGATGGTTGAAACTGTAGGAAAGAGTAATTTCTTCTAAGAATACATATTCAGAGGGCAAAGAAGCCAGGAAAGAACTGACTCTTTGCAATGGAAGGAAAACTAGCAAGCACGTGGGACTTCCTTGCAGAGCTAGTGGTCCCCAAAGGGCTGCAGGAGGCCACTCTCTTCTAAAGGGCACACCCACGCTTTCCCAGGCTCATCCTCGCTGTCCCTGGGCACAGTACCCTCCCGTGCTTTGTTTTCACCTTATCTTTTGCTATCTTTCTCTTAATAATTTAAACTTTCATCAGAGAGATCATTTAATTTTATAAATGAACCCGAGGCAATATTCAGCTTGATTTTTATTATACAGGTATCACATACCCACAGTTAAAAATACCAGACAATATAGTCAAGCAAAAGGCCATTATCACATAATTTTTCACCTATGTTGATGTTTTAGTCAAGATGTGTCCAGGCTTTTATTTATGTGTGTGTGTGTGTGTGTGTGTGTGTGTGTGTGTGTGTGTGTGTGTGTGTGTGTCATAATACTCATGAGCTCTTACTATATGCCAGTGTTCTAAGTTTTACATCTGCATTTTGTTATTTAAGCCTCATAGCAATGTATAAGGTAGTAATTACTATCCTGCATAAGGAGACAGAAGTACAGGAACAGAGAGGTTTGAAGCTTACCCAGACATTCAGATAGTGTTGTTCTACTAGAATGGATGAAAGAATGACAAGATACCATGCACCCAACACTCAGCTTCAACAGTCACCAGCTCATGGGCAGCTTGTTGTACCTATTCTAGCAGGGGCAGACCCTAACTATTCTAAAGGAAATCCCAGTTCCCATGTCATTTCATCAGCAATGCATGTGTGTACAGGTGAGGATTATTTTTAAACATATAGTGTCCAAAAGAACAGCTTCCTAACACCCTTCATTTTGCATCAGACTTACGTCAGCCCACATGTCTCATACATGCTTCTGCAGAGTTCATGTGGCCCAGGCCCACATGTTCCCCTTAAACAGTGCTGGGATTCATGCCCAGTCTGGTCTTGCCCCAAACCCATGCTCTTTCCACACACTGAACCTACTTTATAGGTTAGAAATCTCTATGACTCAGGTATATACTTGCTCCCAACAATCTATAACTTTTAGCGGTTGATTTTAGTAGTAAAATGAAGGTATTAATTTATAATTTTTCTTTACTAAGGAACTGCTAAAAAATATTAGCATATTCTCTCCTTTCTGGCACAGATTTTCCTTCTCATGACCTACAGGTCTGTTTTCTCTGAAATCTCTAATGAGTTTCTACTGTATTTCTGTTCCACATGTAGTTGTTCTGAGATTATGTATGGGCCTTTATTATAACTTTAATTCATCGACACACTCACCCAGCAAATTAATTGAACACATATTATTTGACAGAACATATGATTTACAGAAATGGTCTTTTCTTCCATGAATTGATAGTATATGATAGAGAGAAAGAAAAAAATGGAAGCGGACAAATGACTTCAAGTTGTGCTAAATACCATATAAAAGCAAACAATGAGCCAACATAGAGAACGGTGGAAACTACGTACTTTCACAGCATGTAGAAACAATGGACTTTTACCTGCTTGAAGTCCTTTTCTAAAACAGCCTCCGTTCTTGGCATTTAAAAAAGGCTGCACCTTTTGCTGTGCTTTTGGTTAACTGCTGACTGCTGGCTACTGATTAGGTTCTGACGGCTTTTCTTTATTTGTTACATTGCAGTTTTGCTTCAATATCTCTGTAATTTGAACACCCCATGCTGTAATTCTGACATGGTGATACAGGGGCTTCTGTACTTGGTTTCTTTGGTGGAAAGAGTAACTTCCACTTTGCATCTAAGCAGTAAGCAGATCTCCCAATTAAGCAGTAACACAGGGACCATAAGGCTTGTTCAATCATTCTTTTAGGTGGTAATTCTTAATCCATGAAAATGGCCTTTTTAATTGGGCTAGAACATGGTCATTGAAAAAAAATGTAAATAATATAAAATTTTATACCTGAAATAAAAACTCTATTGAGACTCTAATTCCCAATCCTCAAGTATGACCCTAATAGCACTTTGGGGACTATGACTTATCCAACAACGTAATCCAAGCAACTGTTATTTGCCAGAGACTATGATAAACAGATGTGCTCCCTCACTCTGTACTCTATGAGGGACATAGAGAAGAAGACAGTAATTGGAAATTACCTTATAGTTTCTATGACTAGGGGCAGCTAGATAAGCTGTCCAGTGAGCTTCCATTGGTAAATGTGTGAGACAGCAGTGTCTGGAGGCCATGCTGATAATAAAGACTCTGTTTAGAGCATCTGAGTCTCTATGACGCTGTGAACATTACTAGCACCGGCCTCTCCTGTTAATGTTCTTTAAAATTGGCCTTTTGAGCTTGATGTAGCTTAACACATCACCATTTGGCAATTTTGGGGAGACAAAAATATCACAAAGTGCAGTTATAACCATTTTGTCACTGTGGGACTTCTATTTTCCAAATTGAAGCAAACCATGAAGGAAGAGGATCTTACACAATCAAAGTCATCAAACCAAACACAGCAGGGATGATCAAGAAATGTGTCAGCAGATCCTGCAGGTACCAGAACAGTTCACATACCCAAAGGT
Source organism: Rhizomys pruinosus (assembly GCA_009823505.1). NCBI lineage: Eukaryota > Metazoa > Chordata > Mammalia > Rodentia > Spalacidae > Rhizomys > Rhizomys pruinosus. Next base: position 1,416,103 of record VZQC01005922.1, read on the forward strand.
AACTACGTTGAAGAATATTAACCATATAGTTGGTGATAGTTCACCAGTCTCTAAATGCTTTAATTCATTTTGGAGAAATAAAGCAAATGTGAATTTATGCATAGTATTCTACAGCTTCCCATCCGTTTTTACCTCACAGTACACACAGTCCATCTCATCCCTTGAGAGAGTATATAATATTCCACACTGTGGATACTCTGTACTGTAAAAAATCATGTATTGGGGCTAGAGAGATGGTTCAGTGGTTAAGAATACTTGCCGTTCTTCCAGAGGACCCAGGTTCGATTCCTAGCACCCACATGGCCACTCACAACTGTCCATAGCTCCAGTTCCAGGGGATCTGACACCCTCTTCTGGCCTCTGTGGGCATTGCACAACACGGGTGTGCTTTGTCTGGAGCCTGGGGCCAGGCCTGCAATAGTTTCACCCAACATCCAGAAACTAGCAGCCCATGACACTGAAGGCCTATACACTGATCAGAGGTACAGAACAGAGACTCTGGAAGCAGACCTGTCACCAGGCAGAAACCAATGCACCATTGGGACAAACTAGTTTCTGTCTGCGTCTTTCCCAGTCTTGGAGAGGCCAGGGCACACCTTCCATCCAATGGAGATGGTGTCCAACCCACCTTAGCATCAGCCTTGGTTGTCATGGGACTTTCTCCACCACTCATGCCCCAACGTTGGTCAGCACAGACCAGGAAACTGCTCATAAAGAAGTAGCTGACACCTCTGTATCCCAATGGGGTGGACTTGTGGTTTAGCCTGCATTGCCACAAAGGATGAACCTCAGTGGACCCCCAAGGCTATGCACGTCCTTTCAGCCATGACATTCAGGCACTGACCAGTTTAGCATCAACTAGGGAGATAAGGGACTCCTTCACCAATGCTACCACAGCATCGGGCAGCATAGCATGGCACAGAACTTCATTTTCTAGGTGTTAAATGAGGCAGTAAGCATAAGGGCTGGGTTGAGGAATCAAATTGGCAGATCCTAATAGCTGCATCCCCATGCCTACCTGTGGACACAGCCTCTGAAATAGTATCAGGGCCAGAGGAAGGCATAGGTTGTAGTCAAGACAGCACTCCCTGTGGCAGTCTGAGGCAGTGTGGGGCTCAGATCCCGTCACCAATAGGCAGTACAGTCCCAGTGCAGCGTTGTGTTGGTCTTAGTGGGCTGTGAGCTCAGAGCATGACACAGATTGGTGCTTCAAGTGTGGCCGATATGGGACACTTGGCCTGAGCCATCCACAATGTCTTAGTTCAATCCCATAATACCTGACCACAGGCTGGTACCCAGACACAACAACTCGGCCAACTTTGTTCCCCTGGAGATACTTGTGGGGACAGACTCTTTCTAGGTATACTTCTGGTTCTACAGAGCATATAGGGATCTCTTTGGGACTTTATCATAGTTGAGTGAATAGGGCAACTGTAGGCCTCCACAGCCTGAGGAGCTCATGAAAACCCCTTAACAGGAAATCCATGATTATGCTGCTATATGAGCCTCTCCTGCTTAACCAGAGTTGCAGCAATTCTAACAAAGTGTCCTCTTCCCTTGGGAAGTATACTGTTTTCTTTTGTGTCGCCGTGATAAAACACTTATAGAAGGATGTTTATTTGGAATGAAGGTGCCTTGTGGCATGGAGACACATCAGCAGAGAGAGCTGGAGCAGAAAGCCAGGCATTCACATCTTCAAGCAGACACGGGGAGCAGAGAGAAAAACCGGACAAGGAACGCCACCCCTCGGGGACACACTTCCTCCAGCAAGGCCACACCTCCTAAAGCAGCACAGAGGCCCCATCACCTGGGACCGAGTATTCAAGTACATGACCGTGGAGGATATGTCTCATTCAAACCACCACAAGACATTTTAAACATTTGGTGAAGATGCATGTGCTATGACCCCAGACTTCTGTTGCTTCAGATGAGGATTCCCCCACACCAATGACCCCTAAAATTCACCCATTGGAGTTGCAGTCCCATTGTACACTTGGTCTTCTAAAGATTTTTAATTCATTTACTTGCGTGTGCATGTGCACATGTGCATGCATGTGTGTGCACATGCATTTATTTATATTCATATACCACAGCACGCATGTGGATGACAGAAGACACTGCGTGAGTTGGTTCTTTCCTGCCCTACCACGTGGGTCCTGGGTATGGAACTCGGGTCCTCAGCATGGCTACAGGGGCCTTCGCACCCTGAGCCATCTTGCTAGTCCTCTCCTGAAGTCCTTCAGTTCCATGCATACTGGGAGATGGGACTGGGTGCTTGGCCGTGTCACCTAACGCCATCTGTGAGAGTGAATCCAGCTAGGACCGTGATGCAAAAGAGAAGAGGTAGCTGTGGTGGTGCACACATGTGACTGCAGCACTTGGGAGGCTGAGGCAGGAGAATTGTCATGAGTTTCAGATCAGCCTGGACTGCACATGAGACCTTCTCTCAAAAAACACCTTCCTTACCCCTTTGAGATAAAGAAGACAGGGAGGAAATTGGGGGCATCTGAGCCATCTCCGCTCATCTATTTAATCTTGAGGCATGTAGTTCTATCCTCAACTTTTACATAGGAAGATGTAAGAAAAGTTTGCCTAACTCAGAAAAATGTCTGTCTACCTTAGAAGTCCTTCTGATCCTCTCTCTCTCTCTCTCTCCCCTCTCTCTCTCTCTCTCTCTCTCTCTCTCTCTCTCTCTCTCTCTCTCTCTCTCTCTTTCCTTCACCATGTGGTAAGGAAGTACTTCCAGGAATATGGTCACAGAGATTCTGAGCTGAGATTAACATCCTCTCCCAGGAGAACTTAGTTCTTCTTAGAACTTTCAACTTTCTGTCTTCTAGCCGTAATATGAGAGGATTGTTCTGAAAGGTCTCTTCAGCAGTGACAAACACGACATGCAAGTCCCAAGAAGGAACAAAGACAAGGCATCTTGCTGACCAGTTCCTCTCAGAGACTGTGAAACATGGTTTGTGGTTCTGTACCTGATTACCCCCAAGGCTTACGCATCCCTAAGCGAGTGACCCTAGACGGAGGTAGGTACATTTACACACAGGAAGTGCCGTGTGCCAAGCACGAACAGCTGGGAACAGTGCCACTGAGGTTCCTGGGGGCCTAGGCTGCTCTGTTAGAAAAAGTAACTGTCAGCGGTGGCTCGAGAGTCTAAACGATAGAGGATCCTGACTTCAGGTCTTTGAGCCTTGCCTTGGATTTAAAGGGGATGTACTTTCTTCTTCATATTGTATGTATAGCCAGCCTTATAGGAGTCATAAACAAGAAGACAGAAGGTAGATAATGTACATTAGAATTCCTACTGGCAAAAGAGCATAGCTAACTCCAAGAAAATGGAGCAGCTATAGAACAGCAGAAAGACCTGAAACGTCACTTCCCCTCTGTGGGCCTTGGCTTCCTCCTTTGTTCAGTAGGGCCTGGTTCAGGTGGGGGAGGGCTAGGTTTGTGAATTAACAGTGAAGTCAACAGCAGCAAGGCTGGCTTCCTGTCATGTGACCCAGGCTGTCATACAGACCTGTATGACAGGGCCCTGTGCTTAGCTTGATGGTCTACTGCAACTGTTTTAAAATATATACATATATTTTTGTACCAAAAGCCTCATATTTTAGTTTTGCACTGGGACCTGGAAGTTCAATCAGGTAACTAGTTAGCTAGCTGTGATGAACAGTAGAGTATGGTCTGACCTTGCAGACTGGTGGACAAGAGAGGGCTTTCCCGGATTCCTCACCTGGTCTGACTGTGTCCTTCTCCATCATCTCTTGGTGCCAAGGCCTCCTATAGACTTTGGATGCCCCTCCAGAGCTTGCCACCATGTCCTCCTGGGTGCCAAGGCTTGCCTCATGCCCTCTTGTGTGTGCCTGCTACAGTCATAGCCCATCCAGCACCAGGCCTTTCCTAGTTCTCCTGTGTTTGCTTGAAGTAGGGGCTTTGATCATATTGGCAGACTATGTGATTGAACAATGTACAAGTAATAGCAACAAGGCAAAAGGTCATGATGCTCCAGGCATTGTGCTAAGAATCAGATCTGGAGGGCTGGAGAGCTGGCTCAGTGGTTAAGAGAACTGACTGCTCTGACAGAGGACTCGGGTTCAATTCCCAACACCCACATGATGGCTAAGAACCATCCTTAACTCCAGTTCCAGGGGAATCCAATGCCTTCTTCTGACCTTCAGGGCATTGCGACATGAAGTGTACACAGTACACTCATACACATAAAATTTGTTTAAATATTTTTTGTCTTTTTGAGACAGGGTCTCCCTTTAGTCCCAGCTGGCCTGGAACTGGCTATGTAGACCAGGCTGGCCTTGAACTCACAGAGATCTGCCTGCCTCTGCTCCCCAGTGCTGGGATTACAGGCATGTGCCACCATGCCCAGCTAATACAAATAAAATTTAAAAAACAATAATAAATAAAATATTTTTGAAAGAATCAGATCTGGGTTCTGACCACTTCATTGCCCTTTACACAGGAGAAAATGCGGGGCTTGGAGAGCGAGTTGGAGTTCTCCTCTGGCACTGCCCGTCTGAGAGTCACCTTGCCCATGCCTTGACAGAGGCAGCATCAAGTTTTGATCCTATTTCCTCTCTATTAGACTTCACTCATCTTCACCCAGGGAGAGTTCTCAAATCCTTTAGTTGCTTTTGGTTATGAAAAACAGTTCTTCTAAATTCCAAAGTCATCTCCCTAGACCTCCAGGGGTGGGAGGGTAGGGATTCCTTTCATAGAGAGTTTGAACTGTTACCTGGCAAGGGTATTTTTGTTCTACCCAGATAGAAATCGCAGGTCAGGAACCAAAAGCTCTTCAAGTGCTGGTTTTGGCAGCTTTTATACCCCTGGGTATTTGACGGGAGTGCGCAAAACCAGAAGGCAAGAGGACGCAGCAGCAGGTGGCAGCCTCATTACAGGCCTGGGAGTTCAGGTTCCTCAGCCCTGAGTAGGCGGAAGTATCAGCATCTCTTTTTTTTTTTTTTTTTTAATTTTATTTCTTTCTGTATGTGTATGAATGTACTGTCTGCATGCAGGTCTGTGCACCCGTGTCGTGCAATGCCGCGGAGGTCAGAAGAGGGTGTCTGATTCCCCCTGGAACTGGAGTTCTCCTGGAATTGGAGTTTCAGACGGTTCTCGGCCGCCATGTGGGTGTTGGGGATCGAACCCAGGTCCTCTGTAAGAGCGGTCGGCGCTCTTAACCACTAGGCCATCTCTCCAGCATCTCTTAGCTGTTAAAAGTGGCCCATGTTATAACTCCTGGGCTTGGAGGCTTGAGACCCTTGGCACTAAAGGCTTGACAGCTTCACAACTCTACAGACCCCACACAGCGGCCAGAGCCTGCAGTCTCCACGGGCTCTTCATAGACTTCAGTTCTTCAGCTGTCAGGCAGCCGCCGCCCTTGCTGCTTTTACAGCCCAGCCTGCTGACTTCTCAGCCGTCACTGCTACTTGCCGTGCTTCTCCCCATGCCGTCACCGTGGTAGCGGGCTCCGCTGCTTCTTCATGCTTCCCACCCCAGCCCACTTGGGCCTGAGGAGATATCTCAGTCAGAGAACTGCTTACTTCACAAGCATGAGAACCTGAGTTCAATCTCCAGAACCCACATTAAAAAAAAAAAAAAGGTAGCCACGGTGGCACATATTTTGGAATCCTAGTAGAGGAGGAAGACACAGGCAGGTTTCTGGGGGGCTCACTGGCCAGAAGAGCCTAGACTAATGGGTGAGCTCCTGGCTAATGAAAGACACTATCTCAAAAGTAAAGTGAATGGGCATGGATCAGTAGAATTAACATTGTGAAATGGCCATCCTGTCAAATCGATCTACAGATTCAGTGTAATCTACCATTAAAATGCCAATACAATTCTTCATGGAAGTTGAAAAATAATCTAAATTTTCATATAGAAACACACACACACACACACACACACAATAGCCAAAACAATCCTGAACAATAAATGAACTGCTAGAGGCATCACCACCACTTATTTCAACTCATACTACAGAGCTATAGTAATAAAAACTGTGTGGTACTAGCATAAAACAAACACATTGATCAATGGAATAGAATTGAGAATCCAGATTTAAGCATGTACTTCCAATCATCCAATTTTTGACAAAGGGGCCAAAAAGTATACATTGGACAAAAGACAACATGTTCAACAAACAGTCAAACTGGATAGCTACAATGTAGACGAATGAAACCAGATCCCTATCTCTCAACCCTGCACAAACTTCAACTCCAAATGAATCAATGACCTTAACATAAGACCTGATACCTTGACTCTGATAGAAGAGAAAAGAGGGAAAAGACTGGAAGTTACAGGCACAGGAAAGGACGTTCTGTACAGGACTCCAATAGCACAGGCATTAAGACAAACAGTTGACAAATGGGACTTCATGAAATTAAGAAATTCTTCTTTTTTTAAATTTTATTTATTTCTATATGTGTATGAATGTACTGTCTGCATGCAGGTCCATGCACCCGTGTTGTGCAATGCCGCGGAGGTCAGAAGAGGGTGTCAGATTCCCCTGGAACTGGAGTTCTCCTGGAATTGGAGTTTTGGACGGTTCTTGGCCACCATGTGGGTGCTGGGGATCGAACCCGGGTCCTCTGTAAGAGCGGTCGGTGCTCTTAACCGCCAGGCCATCTCCCCAGCCCTAAAAACTTCTTCTGTATAGCAAAGAACATCATCATTAGAGTGAAGAGGCAGCCTACTGGATGGAAAAAAAAAAACTTTACCATATACCATATACATGATAAAGGGTTAGGGTCTAGATTATACAAAGAACTCAAAAAACAAACCAAACAAAAACAACCCAATTAAAATTGGGGCAAGAAACTAAACAGAAAGTTCTCAAATGATGAAACACAAATAGCTGAGAAATACTTTTTCAATGTTCCGCATCTTTAGCCATCAGGGAAATAGAAATTAAAAACTACATCTTGCCGGGCGTGGTGGCGCATGCCTTTAATCCTAGCACTTGGGAGGCAGAGACAGGTGGATCTTTGTGAGTTCAAGGCCAGCCTGGTCTACAAGGTGAGTTCCAGGACAGCTGGGGCTACAGGGAGACCCTGTCTCGAAAAGACCAAAAAATAAATAATAAATAAATAAAAAATAAAAACTACATCTTATCCTAGTCAGAGTGCCTAAGATCCAAAAAGCAAATGCTGACAAATGCTGGCAATGATGTGGGGAAGGGGACGAATTACTCACTGTTGATGGGAGTACAAACTGGCACAGCCATTATAGAAATCAACATGGAGGTTCCTCAGAAGGCTAAAGTATATCTCCTACACTGTCCAGCCATACTACTCTTGGGCATATAACCAAATAAATCTGTATCCTACTTCAGAGATACATGTTCATCTATGTTCATTGCTGCCTTAGTCACAATAGCCAGGAAATGGAAAAAACTTTCATGCACGTTGACTGATGAATAGATAATGAAAGTATGGTGCATATACACAATGGAATATTGTTCAGCTGTTAAGAAAAACAAAATTGGCTGCTGCCCTCCTGTCCCATGGGAGTGAGCTCGGCCCAGCACGTTGATCTGCCATTCTGTCTTGGTTGCTGGTCATTTCGGCTTTCTGTCTGTTCGTTTGTAACCTTTTATTAAAACTTTTATCTACTGCTAAAAAAAAAAAAAGAAAAACAAAATTATGAAATACACAGGTAAATGGAGGGAACTGAAGACAAACATCATAAGTGAGGCAGCCCGCACCCAGAAAGACAAATGTTACATGTTCTCTCTCGTAAATGGAGGCTAGCTTTGAATCTTTAGACAGGTGTGTTTCAATTGGAAAAATCCTTGGAGATGGGGAAACTAATAAGGAGACATGGGGTTGGTTCATAGGAGGGGAAGAATAGAATGCAGAGCTATAAATGAGAAAAGAGAATAGCAGGACAGATTTAATGGGGTCGGGAATGGAAGGGAAGGGTAGAAGAGGGGGTAAGGGGAGGGACAGCTAACCAAAGGCCTTTTAAAGGAGTCATATGGAAATGTCCCACTACATACCTATATGATGTGAAAAGAGCTTTTGAAAATGTAGTTGCCCTGTAACCGGGGTTCTGTGGCCCAAGGAGACAACACGGGCTAGCAAATGAAAAGCCCAGTGCTGGGAATGGTCTCCCTCTTTTGGAATTGTTGACCAGAGAGATCTCATAGAGCCTTAAGCAATACAGGCTATTGCTGTTGCAGTTGTTTACCCACCAGAACTTGATGGTAGGACCCTATTGCTCAGAACATTACATGCCTGAGTCATAGAACAAACAAGGGGAAATTGAGCTTGTACTGATCTCAGCATTTCATTCCTGTTGGCTAGCTCTCATAGTACTGATAGAAGGTGCTATGCATGCAACTGGCAGACAAGGGTAGACAACCTTACCCAGATGTATATCCAGCAAGATGTAATAGCAACTGGGTTGGCAAGATATATCTACTACTATAATAGTGGCACAAGTAGCCAACCACCTTCTAATTAGATTTAAGACCTGTTTCATGAGATGAAGTCCATTCATGATACTGTTATCAGGGCCAAGAACCTGTGGCTAGACAGGTCATAAGCCATAGGGAAGAACCTTCTACTGTCATTCTGCACGAGATCAAACTGACTCCTAATGACTTTTTGTTACACCCATAGATCTGTGCATCTCTCAACTGTCACCAGAAAAGGTTCTTCTTGCAGCAGATGCTGATTCACACAGAGTCCCACAGCCAGTCCACATTCAGAAACTAAGAGACTGTGAAGTACTGTATTAGTCACTTTTCTTTTTTGATTTTTTTTTTTTGTCACTTTTCTGTTGCTGTGGTAGAATCACCATGACCAAGGGAACTTAAAAAGGGAAGAGTTTATTTGAGCTTATGGTTCCAGGAGAGTTGGAGTCCGTCATAGCGGGGAGGCAGGAGGTAGAAAGCAGAGCAGGAGAAGAAAGCAGAGGTTCAAGCAGGCGAAGGAAGCAGAGAGCTTGACTGGAGATTGGCAAGGCTTTAAAAACTCTCTAAGCCTGTGCCACAGTGACAAGCTTCCTCCAGCACGGTCACAGCTAAGACTTCCTAAAACAGCGCCACCAACTGGGGACAAATGTTCAAATATTTGGAAGCCTATGGGGGACCTTCTCCTTCAAACCACCACATTCTACCCCCTGAACCCCATAGACTCCTGACCATAGAAAATGCAAAATTCATTTAGTCCAACCTTAAAGTCCCCATAGTCTTTACCAATCTCAATACTATTCAAAAGTCTGCAGTCCAAAATCTTCTAAGACTCAGGACAATCTCTTATGTGTAAGCCCCTGTAAAATCAAAAGACAAATTACATACTCCCAACGTACAGTGGTACTGAATACACATTCCCATTCCAAAAGGGAGGAATAGAGGCATAGTGAGGAAATACTGGACCAAAACAAGACCAAAAACCAGCAGGGCAAACACCAAGTCCAGTAGATCCATGTGCAACTTCTGGGACTTGACTTCCAAAGGGCTTAGATGGCTCAGCTCTTCTAGCTTTGAGTCCTACATACATCTCTTTCTTGGGCTGGTACCACTCTCTGAATACAGCTCTCCTTGGCAAATATCTCAGAGCTCTGGCATCTCAAATGTCTTCTTGGGGTCTCCATTGCCAACCAGGCTTCACATTCACAGCTTCATGCAATGGTCTATCGGGGCCTTTTTTATGCAGGGACACGGACACCCCTGTTGCATTCTGCCTGGCCTCAGCAGCTCTCTGAAACCACGGAAGAAGAACTGACAACCCCTTCACACTTACATCTTTCATGCCTCTAAAGCCAGCACCACGTGAATGACACTGCCAAGTTTTTCTGCAGGTTCGGTGTGGACCCTGGCACCACACCTGCTGTGGATTTCTTGGAGTAGAAAATTTTGCTGCATTTTCCTTTCACAAATTGTAGGCTTAGCTGGGTGTGGTCTTGCCCTGAAGTTACTCTTTCCATTGTTTACTGGTAAATCTCTAGTCCTCTCCTTAATCACTTTAATCTCCTTATCAAAGGGATCCCCTCCTTCACTTGCCTTGGCTCCAACATTAATCTTCCTAGTGCTCTTTTTCAATTAATTCTGCATTTCTTTCTGCCCCATTTGCTCTTTTTCATTGTAGATTTGTATAATACTCACTATTAACTGCCACAGCACCATTTCTATGTTAGGCTGTCTTGGCAAGATATATCCATCAAAGAAATTAATCCATTGCTTTTCACTTAGCCCCAGGCAAGCATTTGGGCCATGGGCAGACTCCAGCCAGACTCTTTTGCCGAAATATCCCAGTTGCTGCTTAAGTCCTTATTTTCCTCTGGAACTACATTTTTCTAGACACTATTTCCTTCTAAACTCCTACTAGAATGGCCCGTTAAGCTCTGCTTACAGCAGTCAACCACTTTTCTAGCCCAAACTTCCAAAGTCTTCCACATTTCTCCCAACACCCACATGGTCAGTTCTTCACCCCCAACAGGTCACTCTCTGGTACCAATTACTGTATTAATCACTTTTCTGTTGCTGTGACAGAACCACCATGACCAAGGAACTTATAAAAGGAAGAGTTTATTTGCACTTATGGTTCCAGAGGAATTAGAGTTCATCATAGCAAGGAGGTATGGTGGCAGGAGGTGCCAGATCAGCAGCAGAAAGCAGAGCTTCACAACTTTATGCAGGGGACTGGAGATTGGTAAGGCTTTAAAAACTCTCTAAGCCTGCCCCCAGTGACATGCTTCCTCCGGCATGTCTACACTTTCTAAGGCCTCCCAAAACAGCACCACCAACTGGGGACAAAATGTCTGAATACTTGGAGCCTATGGGGGACATTCTCATTCAAACACATGATCTCTCTCTCTCTCTCTCTCTCTCTCTCTCTCTCTCTCNACTGTAAGGCCCAGTTACCTTACACACAGGACATCTCTTCTGTCCTTCTGCCTAATACTCACCCTGCCATCATCTTTGGTGTCTGCCTCACCTCACTCTCTCTCTCTCTCTCTCTCTCTCTCTCTCACACACACACACACACACACACACACACACACACACACACAGAGGGAGATGAATCTCAGCCAACTCACCAAGTAAGCCAAACAAGTTACTGATAAAGCAAGAGAAGGGATACTTGAACTAATCACAACAAAACTCTCATGCAAATAAAAATTTTCCTGGGCTGGAGAGATAGCCTAGTGGTTAAGAGCACCAACTGCTCTTGCAGAGGACCCGGGTTCAATCTCCCGCACCCACATGGTGGCTGAGAGCCGTCTTTGACTCCAGTTCCAGGGGAATCCGACATCCTCTTCTGACCTCCGCGGCATTGCACGATACAGGTGCACAAACCTACATGCAGACAGTACATTCATACACATAAAAAATAAAAATAAATAAATAAGGAAAAAAAGAAAAAGAAATGATTTACTTTATAAAAAGATTAAAAATTTCCCTTTAGAACCAATCACAACATTCCCTCTGCTAAGCCATCAGGGGACAAGTTCCCCCTCTAACCTAGGCATAAAAACTCTGTCTGGCTCTTAATACTTTCAGTGTCACCTAGAGTTCACTGTGTCTTGTGATAGTAAAAACTTCAAGATGGATTGGACTAATGCTAGGTGAGGCTGTACCTTTAGACTTTTAAGCACTTGGCCTTATAGTAACTTTCTCAAGGCATCTATGAAATGTTCAAATGGTCAGTGTTGGCATAAGGGTAGTCTGGCTGGCTATTTGATTAATGATCTTTTTCCTTAAGGAACCCAAGGTAACAAGGTGAGTCTATCAGCTACCAATTAGGGAGTAAAACTGCCCCGACATCTTTGCTTTATTTATAGTAAAATGAGCATCATAAGGAATGTTTACAACTTATATAACTTACCAGTTAGGGATTTAGCTCAACGGTAAAGGCCCTGCCTAACAAGCACAAGGCCCTCAGCTACAAAGAAAGAAAAGAAAGAAAGAAAGAAAGAGAGAGAGAGAGAGAGAGAGAGAGAGGGAGGGAAGGAGGGAGGGAGAGAGGGAAGAACTTATTGGACTTAATGAATTATCCAAAAAAAAGGAAAGCATGAACTTGGGGAGTAATGTGTTGGGGGTTTATAGGGGAGTATGTTGCCTGCATGTATGTAGTGTACCACCTGTATGTATTGCCCACAGAAGCTAAAAGGCATAGGATCCCCTGGAACTGGACGTGGTTGTTAGCAGTGATGTGGGTGAGTCATCTCTCCGGCCATTGGTATGAGTTCTTATTGCCTGAAGAAACCTCAGAGATGGTAAATCCCTGTGGTTAGGATGAATGCGTGTCCATTACATCCAGTGATGTCAGATCTGGGTCATGGTCTCCCAAGCCACGCACGGGCAGAAAGGTCACCATTCCTGAATCCTAGCTCTTCCATTCCTATCACCTTTCTACTTGCAGATTCCTCTTCCCATGATGCAATCTGTTTCTCTCTCCCCGCCACTGCCTCCTGATCAACTCCATCTCATCTTTCAGGGTCTAGTGCAAGTATCATTTTCTCTTGGGGAACCCTTCCCTGGCAAGCCTCTCCCTGACTCCCTGCAGATTTGGCCATGTACGCTCTAGACTCCCCTTACTTCCTGAAGCCTGGTTATCTGAGCTGTGGGTCTGCTTTGCTGCCTTCTTCATATTGAGTTCTTATGACCAGGAGTGGAATTCAACCACCAGCAATCAATGCCCGGTCAACATGTGTTGAATGAATGAATGAACCCAGAATCCAGGCTATGAAAGGGACGATGTAAGTAGGCCAGGAGGACAGGGTTTTTAACTGTTTTGAAAGCAGAAATGATAGTTCTGGATGTCAGAGTGCAGAACCCGGAGAGATATAGTAGCATGTCAGAGGCAAAGGTTTGAAGGCTGAACACTGAATGTTTCAGATTTTGACCTGGAGTCTGGTATGCTGAGATGGCCCATAAAATAGAATTGAACCTTGAAGCAACAAAGTAACAGCATGGTTAAGAGAAAAATATGAAAATAATGTTGGCAAGCTGGCGAGAGTGTCTGCTTGGTTTATTAGGTTTCACTCTAAGCCCAATGCTAAAGGCGACTCCTGATGATTCTAATGTGCTCTGCTTTTAATCAGAAAGGAATGATCGTGGGCTGACCTACCAAGACTGCCTTGGCTGTCACTGACTGTCACGTGTTTGTCATTAGTGTGGTATCGTTGGGGGCTCCAAGACCTCTAGCCCTTTTCACTGGTTTCTCTTCAGCAATATATATCCACAAGGTGGCGACAAAGATTTACTTGCCTCCCCTGCAGAGAGCCTGCTTTTATGAGATAGAAAATCAAACTCCCCATGTTGCAGCTCTAGAGAAAGAAATTTTTCTTTGTAAAAAAACAAAACAAAACTCTCTTTATATAAAACAGTGTAAATATTACCAAAGAGATCTCTAACGAGCAGAAAAAAAAACACTAAAAATAAGCATACAAATGATCCGATTACGTTTTTTTCTGTAACGGCACACCATCCAGTCTAACTTTTCCTTAAAGCGTTCCTAACTTTGGGAGTCCTCGCAGGCTCCCTCCCAGCATTTTGTCTGCCTTGGCATCTCTCCTGCGATTCCCTGCAGTTTATTTCTGCCTTTTCTAAGGAAATGGCATCACTTATTTCTTTCTCCCTAGGTGGATTTTCACACAATACAGGCAAAGCTTTGTTGGTGACTCATTGGTGACTCAATGAACTGGGTAGGATGGACTGAGAAGCCTCTTTAACTCCACGGACAGCATAGACAGTCTTATTTTTGCTTCTTCCTAAGATATTAGTAGTCACATTGTTAAATGGAGACCCCAAAGGACATAGCCTACTTGAGTGGCTGCCAGAGGTCATAGTCAGGTCTTCCTCTTGCTATGGGACCCTTTGTCCACTTTCTCACTTGTAAAATAAGGCTTCACATAACACCTTCCACATGTTATTAAGATAAAGTATGGTTTTAGTGGCATACACCTGAAATTTTAGAACTTATGAGGCGGAGGCAGGAAGATCTGGAGTTCAAGAACAGCCTCAGCTATATAACAATTTAAGGACAGCCCAGGCTACCTGAGACCCTGTCTAAATAAATAAATAAATAAATAAATAAATAAATAAATAAATAAATAACTAGTTTTGGGTCTTTTTGAGACAAGGTCTCCCTGTAGCCCCAGCTGAACTGGAACTCATTCTGTAGACCAGGTTGGCCTTGAATTCACAGAGATCCACCTGCCTCTGCCTCCCAAGTGCTAGGATTAAAGGTGTGTACCACCACACCCAGCCCAAATAAATAATTTTTAAAGGATAAGAAATAAAAAGTAATTTTCTGTACAAACCTTGGTCAATAGATCTCTTTTAAAAAGATGCTTCTCAGGCTAGAGAGATAGCCTAGCGGTTAAGAGCACCGACTGCTCTTGCAGAGGACCTAGGTTCGATCCCCAGCACCCACATGGCAGCTGAGAACCGTCTGTAACTCCAATTCCAGGAGAACTCCAGTTCCCGGGGAATATGAGACCCTCTTCTGACTTCCGCGGCATTGCACGACACAGGTGCACAAACCTACATGCAGACAGTACATTCATACACATAATAAATAAATAAATAAAATTTAAAAAAAGATGCTTCTCTTGAAGAGAAAAAAATTTTTTTGAGACAGGGTCTCACTATGTAGCCTAGACTGACCTCAAACTCATGACTGTTCTTTCTCAACCTCCTGACTGTTGAGATTAAAGGGATATGCCACTATGCCTAGCTTAAAGCTAGCTAATTTTGAACTCTGTGGAGAATTCTTTAAAAATAGGACATAGTGATAGAAGACCTAGTCAATGTTTACTGTGGATAGGGAGGAGGATTCCAGCGCTCTGGTGAAGTCAAGGAAACCCACAGCTGTCACTCCTTTTGGAAGGCAACAGCACAGTCCGCCCAGGAGGAGATCACTCTTTCCTCCTGCTCACTGGGAGAACCCATCCTGCCACCAAAGAAGGTTAACATACAGGAGTTAATGACCACATGTCTCTGGGACAAAGAAGGCTGTTCATCATGCTGGGCAGAAGGCTGAGCTCTGACCATGGCACTGGCCTAGACTAGATTCTTCAAAGGTCTGCCCAGTGCTATCAACCGTGCTGCTCCACACGGAAGTGCCCAGGATTAAGGGTCAGAACGGGGACAGATTCAACCTGGTTGACCTGAGGGGGGTGGATAACATCTGGTTAACACTGTATAGTTTTTGTTTCTAAAACTTAAAAAAATATTTTATTTTTACTTTATGTATATGAATGTACTGTTGGCTTGTATGTAAGTGCACCCATGCCTGTGATACCTGTAGAGGTCAGAAGAGGGCTTCAGATCCCCTGGAACTGGAGTTTCAGATGGTTGTTAGCTGCCATGTGGGTGCTAGGAACAGAACCCAGGTCCTCTGCAAGACCATCCAGTGCCCTTAACCACTGAGCCATCTCTCCAGCCCCTTGTTTCTAAAATTTAACAGTATTTTAAAGTAGGGAATTTTCATATGCTATATCTGGGTTTTTGGCTTTTCTTAAATTCAAAAACATGAATTTTAATTTCCATATGGAAAGCAGTAGCGAGTAGAAAGAAACACAAAGTACCCACTGTGCCCCAGTCCCTGCCTCTCGTATCATTGCCCCAGCCTGGCTTCCTGCACTTTTGTTACTGTCCACAGTTGTGGGAACCATGTGCTATCCCCTGTTTAAGGGCAGTGCAATAATGGCAAAGCCCACACACCCCAAGTGGCAGTGTGGTTATGACAAGCATTCCAAAGGCATCATTTCGAACCCAGACTCTCCTTTCTCACTGTCTCCTTGCTTGTGTTAGCAGAACAGATACAGTTATTATAAGCAAAAGTGGATTTTTTTTAACATACTGGGTAGTTATAAATGTCATCCAAAACCAGTTTGTCAAGTCCTCTATGTAGTTTATCATGGGAGAAAGAGCACGTGCATGGTCTGGAGTTCAAGCCTGTAACCCTAGGTTAATTTCTCTTTCTTTCTTTCTTTCTTTCTTTCTTTCTTTCTTTCTTTCTTTCTTTCTTTCTTTCTTTCTTTTGTTTTCTTTCTTTCTTTCTTCCTTCCTTCCTTTCTTTCTCTGTTTCTTTCTTTCATTCTTTCTTTCTTGTAAACAGTGTCTTACTATATAGCCCTGGGTGACCTGGAACTTGCTATGTAGACTAGTTATCCTTGAACTCACAGAGTCCCACCATTTCTGCCTCCTGATGCTGTCATTAAAGGCATGTGTCACCACACCAGGACCTCCTAGACTAATTTCATTGTGGGTTAATATCATTGTGAGGTTTTTTATTAACACAAGACTGGACACATCTTCCTCTCATTAAGTGATGAATTCATGAATCACTCAACTATGCACAAAAACGATGAGGTAGAAAATGTGATGAGAGAAACGAACACATCAGTAATGAAGAAGCAGATAAAATATCCCACAAATAACTTGATTGCTAGTGGCCTGGGCATTCTAAATCAACCTTCTCAAGATCACTTTAAACTTTAACATGTTCAGGAGAGCAGATAATAAAAAAGAACAGTAGTACGTTGCTACACCTTTTTTGACTTTTATTTATATTTTTATTTTCTATGTATAAGCTTATCGCAGTACCATAAGAGGCCAGAAGAACTTGTCAGATTCCCTGGAACTGAGCTACAGATGGTTGTTAGCCATCGTGTGAGAGCTGAGAACTGAACCCAGGTCCTTGGCAAGGGCAGTCAATGTTCTTAACTGTTGAGCCATCTCTACATCCCTGCTACACTGCTTTGAAACACTAATTATCCCAATATTTGTGCCCATGTTACATTTCTGAGAAAGGTATGTCCACGCAACAAATAGGGGCTAACTCTTAAGGATGAAGGCAAGATTGGACAGTGGTCAGCTCATGCGGAAACACATTTAAAATTCTGTATTGGTTACTTTTCTTATTGCTTTGACAAAAGACCTGATCAAAGCAACTTAAGAAGAAGGGTTTATTGGGTTTACAGTTTAAGGGGAAGCCCATTGTGGCAGGAAAGGCATGAGAATCATGCTGTGCCCATCGGAAGGAAGCAGGGAACAATCACTTCCCACGCTTGGCTAGCTTTCTCCTGTTACGATCGGGAACCTGGCCAGTGGAATCATGCCTCTGACATTTGAGATGGGTCAATGCACCTCAATTAAGCTAATCTAGAAAATTTGTCGCATACATGGTCAGAGATTTGTTTCTCCAAGGTGATTCTAGATCCTGTCAGGTTGACAATCAATCTAAACCAGCATAAACAGTATTTTAAGCTATGCAAAAGAAGGGAATGTAGCGGGGCATGGTGGCACATGCCTTTAATCCTAGCACTTGGGAGGCAGAGGGAGGTGGATCTTTGTGAGTTCAAGGCCAGCCTGGTCTACAGAGTGAGTTCCAGGACAGCTGGGACTACAGGGAGACCCTGTCTCGAAAAGACCAGAAAAAAAAAAAAAAAAAGGGAATGTAAAGGGAGCCTCTAACAACAGAAAGTTCTCCTGCGTGTCAGCGCCTGTGCTGCAGAAGATTCAGTATTATGAAGGTGTCAGATATCCCAAATTAATCCAGATGTTTTCATCCAAATGTTTCTTGTTATGTTTTTCTTTTTGTGTGTGTGTTTTGTTTTGCCTTGTTTTGTTTTGTGCTTGGTCTTTTTGAGACAGGGTCTCCATATTACCCCAGCTGGCCTGGAACTCACTATGTAGACCAGGCTGGCCTTGAACTCAAACACCTGCCTCTGCCTCCTGAGTGCTGGGATTAAAGGCACATACCACCACACCCAGCTTGTTTGTTTTTGACAGATGATCTTGCTATATAGCTATGACTGGGCCAGAACTCACTATGAGGTTATCCTTGAACTTGTAGCAATCCTCCTGCCTCAAAAAAAGTGGTGAAATTAAAGGTGTGCATATTATCAGGCACAGCAGTCCAGTAGTCAGCATGAAACTAAAATTCACATGAAAAAAAAAAAAAAAAGAGCATATTCTTGGGAAGAAAACCAAGAAGGAAAATAAAAGAGAAATAAGGAGAGGGTAACTCTACCAGCTATTGATACACATTATCTGTAGTAATTAAAACAAGGTGATATAAACCATAATTAGACTTAGATATTGATACTAGGTCAATTATATCATCATTGGTATTGAAACAACTGGATCATCATATGCCCAAAATACATCTCTAATTCCCTTCTTATGCTAAAATAAATTAAATATGAATTACATATATAACTATAAAAATGGATTACAGTGCTTGCCTAGCCCATATGAGGCCCTGGGCTTGAACCCTACTACTACTATTACTACTGCTGCTAATAATAACATGATAAATGAAAGTGTGGTGGAATGTGTTCAAACCTTTCTATTAGCAAAGATTATCAAGGTAGGAAAGGGGGCTTGTGAGCCAAACGAAGGGGTCACGTACTTCCAGAAGTTACTCCATGCTGACATACATTTGTTTTGGGTTTTTTTGTTTTGTTTTGTTTTGTTTATTATTTTTTATGTGTATGTGTGTACTGTCTGCATGTAGGTTGGTGCACCTGTGTCATGCAATGGTGCAGAGGTCAGAAGAGGGTGTCGGATTCCCCTGGAACTGGAGTTAAAGATGGTTCTTAACCGCCATGTGGGTGCTGGGGATTGAACCCAGGTCCTCTGCAAGAGCAGTCAGTGCTCTTAACCTCTGAGTCATCTCTCCAGCCCCGCTGACATACATTTGTAATTCCAGCATTTAGGGGGTTAAAGCAGAGGACTGAGAATTAAAGGCTAGCCTGGGCTACATAGATCCTGTTTCAAAACAATGAAACAAAAGAGGGAGGGAAGAAAGGGGGAAGAGAGGATTTGTCTGGAGTTTTGAAAAATGTGAAGTTCTGTGAAAGAAACTGGCATTTGAAATGAATTTGCATTAATACCATAGTGGTACTTGTTCCAGGCTGAATCATTAGTGGATACTAAAATTAGTGGATGAAAACAGTGTCTGGGGCCTGGAGAGATGGCTCAGCAGTTAAGAGCACCTCTTGCAGAGGACCCGGGTTCAATTCCCAGCACCCACATGACATCTAAGAACCACCTTTAACTCCAGTTCCAGTGGAATCCAACGCCCTCTTCTGACCTCCACAGCATTGCATGACATGGGTGCACCAACCTACATGCAGACAGTACACTCATACATGTAAAAAAATAATAAAATAAACTTTTAAAAGTGTCTGACATGCTGGGTGTCGTAGCGCACACCTTTAATCCTAGCACTCGGGAGGCAGAAGCAGGCGGATCTTTGTGAGTTCAAGGCCAGCCTGGTCTACAAAGCGAGTTCCAGGACAGTCGGGGCTACAGGGAGACCCTATCTCGAAAAGACCAAAAAAAAAAAGTGTCTGACAAATTCCTCCACTGTATGTTTCCATTTTTCCTCCATAAGGAGTAATATGTGAGAAAATACCTTAAGTCTATGTAAATATTCTCTCAACAAATTTTGACCATCATCAAACTAGTTTTAGCATTCATGGATAGTTTTTCTAATTCTATAAGTCCTTCTATATTTATTAACTGGGTTTTTCTATAAGGAAGAACTTTCTGTACATGTGTGCATGTGTTCATAAATCTAATAATGTGATCTCATAGAATCTTATTTTATTCAATTACCTATAATGCATTATTATCAGCAAGTCTTAAACTTCCCAGGTTCAACCAGTGAACATATTTCAAGCTGACTCTGAGTCTTTTTTGAGTTTTTTTTCCACTTCTTGTTGAGAATCTACTTAGACTTTACTGCAGCAGTATGTCTTAGGGTTTCCATGCTGCAGGCCTGGAATCCAAGACCTTCCTCCCCAGAGTTCTGATTCATTTTAGTGAGAAGTGGTATTTAGAAGCTACAGTCTGGGTGCCACACATGCCCATGGGTGTTCTCAGTGGACAGTGCTAGGAAATGCATGCGTCTGTGTCTTAAGAGGCATTCATACATACTTATGCTCCAATTCTGATGCACAACCTCAGAGACCATTGTAATGTCCCTCCTTATATTTGCATCTTGTTTCTCTGACAATAAGAAACATGGCTCCTATTTCCCTCAAAATTGCTAATCCATGTTGCTAAGAAAAGCAAGTCTTCTAACTAGTCTCTTCCAGGTACATTTTACATCTAGTATAAAGCACGAATCAGTGGATTATAGGAGACTAGTATTATCAAGGGAGAAATGGGAAAAATGGGGATGCTTTAAATGGAGAAGTCATGGAAGGAGAGCTGGACAAGGAGGGAAAACGGAGAGATAAATAATGCCTAGTTAGTGTAAAAACCCGAAGGAATCATATTAGTCTAACAACCTAATGACAAATTACACATACAGTATCTCTACATTAGTCCACGAGCATAAACAAAGGCTACATAATAAGAAACAGTGCCAGACAGGAGGAACCTTCCTTTGAGTTGTTGACCAAGATAGTCCAAGAGACTCCCAAAATTACACAGGCTACTGCCACAGTCCTCAATTGCCTCCCAGAACTTGAAGGTAAGACCCTATTGCTGAAGACAGGACATACTTCAAAGAACAGAATAGTCGCAATGGGGCTGGAATTGATCTGGAAGCTGCCTTCCCTGAAGGCCAGCTCTTATTGCTTTGGAGAGCACTATGCAAGCTACTAAGGAAGAACAGCAATCGATGGTCCAACACGAGCTTTAAGACTAAACATCGGGGCTGGAGAGATGGCCTAGCGGTTAAGAGCGCCGATCGCTCTTGCAGAGGACCCGGGTTCAATCCCCAGCACTCACATGGCGGCTAAGAACCGTCTGTAACTCCAATTCTAGGAGAACTCCAGTTCCAGGGGAATCTGACACCCTCTTCTGACCTCTGCAGCATTGCACGACACGGATGCACAGACCTTTATGCAGACAATACATTCATACACATACAAAAATAGATAATAAAAACAATTAAAAAAAATAAATAAAATTTATTTTAAAAAAAGACTAAACATCCACATCAATGTCTGGCACAACATGCAACTGGTACAGTAGAGGCACTTTTATCTTAGGAGCCACCAATGGCTAGCTAATTGGACTTAAAGCCCACTCAATGGGAGGAAACTCATGTGTGGTACTGTAAACGTAGCCAGTTATACATAGCACGAAAGGTCATGGATCTTAGTGTAATTCCCAAGGCTGTCACATCTCTAGTTAAAGGTAACTTCTTACTAAGTGCAAAATAGGTATCCTTATATTTACAAACAAATGTCCCAGACAGCACTCAATAAAGAAACTTCTTTCATACCAGGCAACTATTACAGAATCCCACAACTAGCCACACACAGACATTGTCTGTGACTTGCCCAAGCCTAAGATGTGTCAACATCTATGATGCATCCTCTACACCTAAGGCTCACACAACATAGAACAAGGGGTCAACAGGACACTAATTAACCTTTTAACCCTCATTAAGGAAGCTCCCTCATGCAACAGGGGGCTAGAAACTCCAAAGGCCATGAATAGCCAAACCATGGAAATTAGGAGTCTATAGAGTGTGGGTCCATGGACAGGTCTCCTATATTCAGCTCTACTCATCCAGGGCTCAGGTACTGTTGCAGAAGTGGGGGCATAAAGATTGTAAGAGCCAGGGAAATAGAATCCTACAAGTTCCTAGGACCCTGCTCATGTGAACCTACAGTAATGGTGTCAATATGCACCAGATCTATGCAACCTCAACCAGACAAAAACCCAGCATGGAACTGGGGAAATGGACAGCGAAACTGTATTAGTCACTTTTCTGTTGCTGTGATAAACCACCATGACCAAGGGAATTTATAAAAGGAAGAGTTTATTTGAGCTTATGATTGATGGTTCCAGGGAATCAGAGTCCATTGTGGCAGGAGGCAAGGTGGCTGGAGCTGGAGCAGAAAGCCAAGGTTCACATCTTGCAATAAGCCCTGGAGAGAGAGAGAGAGAGAGAGAGAGAGAGAGAGAGAGAGAGAGAGAGAGAGAGAGAGAGAGAGA
>VZQC01005922.1:1439427-1452822 GCA_009823505.1 Rhizomys pruinosus
GGAGAAGGCGCTGTAAAGGTGATTAAGAGAGCTTGAGAAGCTATGAATGAAATACTCAAAAATTCAATAAAAATTTATCCAAAACAGCATGAATCAAAAGTGTAGAATTTTATATGTTTTGACAAATGACACACAGTTTTTACTAAGGCATAAAACATTCCCATCACAGCAGAAAACTCTTAGGTCGGCTCTTTCCAGAGCCACCATGTCTCTGATGTTTTTCCACTATTGACAATTCTACATGTTATGTAACTACACGTAATCAATTCCTACATATGTCCTCTTTCCTGTTGGCTTCTTCTGTTTGCATAATGGGGATGAGATCCATCCTTTGTGTACTACATTTTTCCTATTTATTGCTGAGTAGCAGTGCAGTCCATGCTATATAGGTACCAAAGTCGGTCTACATATGTCCCTGCATTTGAACTGTTTTCCATGTTTGAGAATGTGAATAAAACTGCTATTAATAATATTGTATAAGTGTCTTCTGGCTATGCATTCTCTTTTTATTTTATTTATTTATTTATTTATTTATTTATTTATTTATTTATTTATTTTTGGAGACAGGGTCTCCCTGTAGCCCCAGCTGTCCTGGAACTCACTCTGTAGACCAGGCTGGCCTTGAACTCACAAAGATCCGCCTGCCTCTGCCTCCTGAGTGCTAGGATTAAAGGCGCGCTCCACTACGCCCAGCTTAAAGATGGTTCTTAGCCACCATGTGGGTGCTGGTGCCCATGAGCACAGCTGCCTGTGGAGCCCAGAGGCATGAGAGCCGCACGAGCTGGAAGTGCAGCCAGTTGCGGAACACCTGATGTAGTTGTGGGGAACTGAACTTGAGACCTCTGGAAGAACAAGTGCTCTTAACTGCTCAGCCATCTCTCCAGCCTGGCCATGGAACCTTGTTCCTCTTGGTTATAAGAGCTGAGTTTTGGGAGCAGGTGTATATTAATGTTTATAAGAAGCTAGCATTTCCCAAATTGCTGTATGATTTTATCTTCCCACTGAAGTGTGTGAGAGCTTGCTTACTTCACATTCTTAGAAATATTTGTTCTGGCCGGGCGTGGTGGTGCACACCTTTACTCCCAGCACTTGGGAGGCAGAGGCAGGTGGATCTCTGTGAGTTCAAGGCCAGCCTGGTCTACATACCAAGTTCCAGGCCAGCTGGGGCTATAGGGAGACCCTGCTTCAAAAAGCCCCCCCCATAAAAGAAAGAACTATTTTTTCTGGGCTTGAGAGATGGCTCAGCAGTTAAGGGAAGTGGCTGCTCTTGCAGAGGGCCTGGGTTCAGTTCCCAACAGCAACATGATGGCTAACAACCATCCAGAACTCCAGTTCCAGAAAAATCCAATGTTCTCTTCTGACCTCTATGAGCTCTGCATGACATGAGTGCACTTATATACATGCAGACTATACACTTATACACATATAAAATAATAAATGAAATATTTTTAAAAAGAAATATTTGTTCCTAGTCTTGGGTTTTGTCTCATTTTCAGAGTCTCTCTCTCTCTCTCTCTCTCTCTCTCTCTCTCTCTCTCTCTCTCCCTCTCTCTCTGTCTCTCTCTCCAGCTGGATTTAGTTCAGGAAGTGGAAGTAGTTGTGTGGTTGTTAAGATTATTTGGAATTAAAGCTACAAGGAATAGATCAAAAAGTTCAAGGATGCTCTTTACATTCCTAATTCAAATTTACATAAGTTTTTGTTAATAAGACAAAAAACTGTAATTAATCACGTGCATATAATTTGCTTGCATTTGTTCTGTTTTGTAAAGCTGATTTCAATTATAGATATTTATAAAGAAAATGAATATCTGGCATTGTTTACATGCTAACACTTCCAGAGTTTCTATGAAAATTATTTGAGTAGAAAGATGAATTTTCATAAACTTTTCCTAGCAGTCTTTTTATTTTTAGAAAGAAATACAAACTGTTCAAGGCTAGCATCAACACATTGCCAGACTGATCCTTGTACTGGGTATTTTCACACCCCTTTTCTTTTCTGCATTCATTCGGTAGCCCACTGCAACCCAGCTTGGTACTTTTGCACATTCATTTGGTAGCCCACTGCATCCCAGCTTGGTAGTATCTGCATTTTCCAGATGGAGCAATGGCAGCCTAGGAGAAGTTAAGTTGATTTGCCTGAGGTTTTGCAGTTGGTAGCAGATCAGGAATTAAAGCAAATGAGTCTGCATCATGGTCCATGCTGGTTTTCTGAGAAGTCATCTGGACCTCCTCTCATCCTATGAAAGCAAACAATTTGTTTACTTCATCTAAGTAGCACCATGATACAGCCCAGGAGTCCAGATCCAGCCAGGAATAGGGAAGGGATACATTTGGTTCAGGGACACAGTGTTTCTATTGGTTTCTTACAGAGAGCCATGCTTGCACAGTGGTGCATCAGTGGGGAGCAGCGATGTCAGCGGAGCTTCTCTGGCCTCTTTGTAGGTTTAGGGGCCGGAGGAGCCATCTCCTTATCCTGGTCACGTCTCAGGAGTCTGTCAGGGTGAAACGTCGTAGCAGGTTGACCCCATTCCTCTCTCCAAGCAATCTTTTGACTTTCTGCCTGCTGGTTGTCTGGTCAGTTAAGTTCATTTTAAGGCACCCTCCATCCAGATTTCTAGGCCCTTCCTCTGGGTCCACATCCTTGGGTAGCATAATCACCCACTTCCCATTCATTCCGTGTTCCTAGCTAAAAGGGGCATGGCCACGAGGAAGAAACCTCTAGCTGCAATCTTCATATTGCCTGCTTAACAGAAAGACTCATGAAAACATATAACTAGTAATATACTGATCTGTTATAGATGTCTCTTAGGATATGTAATGGCTTTGGAATTATGTAATAAGAATACAAAATAATTTTTAAGGAAAAAATCTAGACAATATTGCAAAAAATTATAGTCATAAGCTTAAAAGTATACTAGCAAAAACAGGACGCCTGTGAAGAATGTGAAGTGGAAGTATGATTTTGCAATGTTCTTTCCTTTGTGAGAAGTCTGAATAGCGTTCTGAACACAGTGCTCTTACACGTGCCTTCTTGGGTAGAGGAGAAAGACAGGATCTGATCCTGGGAGTTGGTAGTCTCAGAGAGCAGACAAAACCACGAGCCAGAAACAGGATTTGAACCTCAGAGGATCTGAGTGGAACAAGGCCTCAGGACTGAGGCTTCAATGGAAAGAGAGAGAATGGGAGTTGTTCTCAGTCGTGCCAAGGTAGAGCAGGGGAAGGTGACAGCTCTGCCTGGGGACCCAGAAGCTTGGGGCCAAGAAAAGAAAGGGAGAAAGTAGGAACTGGAGCAGGGAGCAGAGCAGGTGCCAAGGATACTCCTTTCCTGTCCAATCCCTGTTTACTCTTTAGCTGGTTGTTTGAATATAACAGGGAGGTTTTCATAGAGTGGCAGGTTTACCTACACACCAGAGCTTACAACTGAATTCCCATAGGAACTACTCCAGGTACGAAGCCTAGCCTGACACAGGATGGGGCTTTTATAATAGCACCTTGGTTGAAAGAGAAAGAGGTCTGAGGACCGAGCAATGGCTCCATGGTTAAGAGTGCTTCCTGCTCTTCCAGAGGACAGGAGTTCACCACCCACAGCAGATGATTCAGAACCAAGTTCAGCTGCCCTCTTCCAGCCTCATGGACACCCACACACAAGGGGCATACACTCAAACGAACACACACATACACATAAGTAGACACAAAAATAAATCTTTAGGGGCTGGAGAGATGGCTCAGTGGTTAAGAGTGCCGACTGCTCTTGCAGAGGACCTGGGTTCGATTCCCAGCACCCACACGGTAGCTAAGAACCATCTTTAACTCCAGTTCCAGGGGAATCCGATGCCCTCTTCTGACCTCCGAGGCATTACATGACATGGGTGCACCAACCTACATGCAGACAGTATACACTCATACACATAAAAAATAATAAATAAATCTTTAAAGAAAAAGAAAAATTGGGGCTGAAGAGATGGCTCAGTGGTTAAGAGCACCGACTGCTCTTGCAGAGGACCCAGAAAAAGAAAAATTGGGGCTGGAGAGATGGCTCAGTGGTTAAGAGCACCGACTGCTCTTGCAGAGGACCCAGGTTTGATTCCCAGCACCCACCTGGTGGCTAAGAATGGCCTTTAAGCAGGCGTGGTGGCACACACCTTTAATCCTAGCAATTGGGAGGCAGAGGCAGGCCAATCGCTGAGTTCAAAGCCAGCCTGGTTTACAGAGTGAGTTCCAAGACAGCTGGGGCTATAGGGAGACCCTGTATCAAAAAGACAAAATAAAGTGTTCTGAAAGGAAACTTATAACAATGTCTGTCCTCTCCTAGATTACATCATTTCTGTGGCCAAATGTGGGTATCTGGGATCATCCCAAAGGAATGTATCCAACCACCTCCCCAAATTGCCATAAATCCGCACGGGATTGTTGGTTTTCCTTTTCTTGACAAGATAACCTTGAGCATTCAGGAGGATGATCTGCCAGCAGGTGCAGGACCAGCAGGCAGAGCCAATGACCAGCACAGTGGTCAGAGCATCACCACCCTAAGTAGCAGTTAGTATTGACAGACCACCACACAGAGCCTCCCTCCTCTCCTCCATCCCAAGAGATCTGGTCCAGAATGGAGACAGACAGTATTCTTCCAGGTTAGGACTTCAAGGACCAAAGCAATTTTAGAGCCAAGGGAAACTTTGCATTCAGTAGGCATCTCCCCAAACATAGCCCTCCCCATCTGGTTTGGGTTCCATCTGGCAGGTTGCAACAGTGGTCAGACATCTAATAGAATTTACCGATTTTCATCTTCTTCCTCTCTAAGAACAACTAGGGCTGGGAAACTAATACTCAGAAACTAATACCAGCTAAATCCTGAAAACGAACAAGGAAGAGGAGATTTTGAGCTATTTTTATAATTGTGAAAGTTAGCAAAGACCAGAAATTGAACAGCTCAAGAAGGCCAAGACTATGAAATAGACTATAGTTGTACCCCTTGAGTGAATGGTTACTTCCAAGACCCAGAGTGGATTTCTGAAACTGCAGCTAGTATCAAATCCCAATATATATGAATTAAACACGTGAGAAATTAATAATAATGGCTGACCATTTCTTGGCTCTTTTCACTAAGATCAAGTGTGGCATCAAAGACTAATAATAATGAGATACAACGGTGATAATATACTGCAATGCAAGTTATTTTATGTAAGTTGCTTATTACTTCTGAAACTTTCTAATTGATTATTTGGACTACAATTCACTGTGAGTCAGTGAAATTTTAGAAAGTGATAACATGGATTGGGGGGGTCACTGTTATAAAGCTGAAGTTAATATCCTCACTTGGCTTCTGAAGACACAGGATTGGAGAGTGTTAGCAGAGGTTGAAGCTTAGGCTAGGAGAGAATTAAGGGAAATATGTAGAAGAAGACTGGCTTCCTCTTCCTCCCTTTGAGTGAAGGGATTGAAAGCTGGCAAGAAGTGAAAATACATTTCTGTACTACTTGGATTCTTTATCATACATGNATCTTCTAGTTCCATCCATTTACCTGCAAAGTTCATGATGTTATCTTTCTTTACTGCTGCATAGAACTCCATTGTGTATTTACTTTAGTTTTTAAAACAGAATCTCTCTCTCTCTCTTTCTCTCTCTCTCTTCTCTCTCTCTCACACACACATATATGTGAGTGTATGTGTGTTGTGTGTGTATGTGTGTGTGGACATGATGCTATGATAGTAATTCTCAGGATAAGGTTGCTGAAATGAGATGGCCTTAGAATGTTGCTCAACAATGTTAGAAAATTATAATTTGGCATTCATCATGCTTGAAGAGCCTTAAAACATGAACATCCTTTTACTTTCAGGAATGGTTCTACTTTTAGAAAATAATCCCAAGGAAACAATAATTGCAGAATTTGGGATTAAACAGGTAAAACTGAAAACAACTTCTGAAATATCCAACAATATGAAAATAAAAAATCAGATTATATATTAAAGTGTTGATGTTGATGATGTCTGGCACAGAAACAACCAACACCCTTTAACTTAAAACTTGGTTTAGAGCTGGAGAGATGGCTCAGTGGTTAAGAGCACCAAATGCTCTTGCCGAGGACCTGGTTTCAATTCCCAGCATCCACACGGAGGCTAAGAACCGTCTTTAAGCCAGGCATGGTGGCACACACCTTTAATCCTAGCACTTGGGAGGCAGGGGCAGGCAGATCTCTATGAGTTCAAGGCCACCCTGGTCTACAGAGTGAGTTCCAGGCCAGCTGGGGCTATAGGGAGACCCTGTCTCAAAAAGACAACAAACAAACAAAACTTTTGGTGGTTTAAATGGGCCTTGAAATTTAGGAATTTTCAGAGTTCAGAGAGTGCCATGGACCATGGGGGCCAGGAGAACTCAGTCACCTGGTTGTGGTGAAATGTGGGATGCTCTGTGTTTGCTGTTCCAGAATAGCTGAGATGGTGATTCATAAGGAACGGACATTATTTCTCAAGTCCTAGAGGATGGGTTCATCTTGGGGAGCCCAGATAAGGCCTTATACCATGGCATGTTAGAAGCCATCACACTAGTGCTCTTGAGAGAAGGAAAGGGCTAAATACATTCTTTTATAAGGAACTTCTTCCTGAGATAATGAACCCACTCCAAGAATGGCAGCATCAACCTACTCATGAGGGCAGAGCCACTTTCAGAGGCTCCTTGCCTTTAAGACCCTACTTTTCAGCCTTCTACATTGGGGGACACATTTAGGCCACAGCATGAGATCAATAAAACTGTTTTCCACTGATTCAATGAAGTTTGATACCAAATTTTCTGCTTTTTTTGGTATTTTTGAGACAGGGTCTCCCTTTAGTCCCAGCTGGCCTGGAGCTCACTCTGTAGACCAGGCTGGCCTTGAACTCACAGAGATCCACCTGCCTCTGCCTCCCAAGTGCTGGGATTAAAGGCGTGCACCACCACACCCAGCCTTACCAAATTTTCTCCTTTTTAAAAACTTTTTTGGTAAAGAGCTGGAACCAACCTAAATGCCCCTCAACTGACGAATGGATAGAGAAAATGTGGTACATCTACACAATGGAGTTCTATGCAGCAGTAAAGAAAGACGACATCACGAGCTTTGCAGGAAAATGGCTGGAGCTAGAGGACATCATGCTGAGTGAAGTAACACAGTCCCAGAAAAACAAACGACGAATGGTATCCCTCATCTGTGGATGCTAGTGCCAATTACCCAGTTGTAAGTATTTCTTGTGTAGGGCCCCCTGAGCTTCTGTACAAAGCAGTTGGACATAATGCATTTTGGAAACAACAACAACAACAGAAAATACTGCATCAAAGAACTGACTGAAACAGTGAACTTCTGCTCAAAACAGTCAACGTCCCCATGGAAAATATTGAGAAAGACTAAGAGATGGAAAGCATGTTTGGCAGAATGCACGAGCTCTGACGGGGTGGGGGAATGAGCGGGAACACGGGTCTAGATTTGTTAAAAATAAATAAATAAATACAATTAAAAAAAAAACTTTTTTGGTTTACTTATTTTATTTTATGTATATGCACTGCAGCTACCAGGTGAGGCCATAGGATCCCTGGAGTTCGAGTTCCAGTTGTTAGCCGCCATGTTCTTTCTGGGAACCAACTGCAGAGCCATCGATCCAGCTCCTGTGTCACCAAAGTTTCCGCCTCCATAGTTCTCACAGTCCCCACTTCCGTGTAGAAAGTGTGGCCAGGCAAGGCCTGTTCCGAGGGGCCAGCGGCCACTGAGCTCCCGCTGGCTCCTCTGCGACATGAGCTCGGTTTGGGGTTCCCGAATCTGTTTTGCAGACTCCGCCTGTCCAGTTTTGGGGGAGCCACAAGAGGAAGAAGAAAGCAAGCTTGTTTTATTTCACATTTAGATTTCTCTGTTTGTTTATGTTTTTATTAGCTTACAAAGAAGTATGTGTCATTATAAATTTTTTCTCTTCTTTGTGCCCTCCCTAACACACGTCTTTTCCACGTTCGAGTCACGTGGGACCTTTCATACTCCCTCCCCCTCCTTAACATCTGGGCTTCCCTCTCCAGAGCCACTACCTAGTTTTATATTCTCCACTCACTCATTCTAACATCTCCTTATAACTGCATTATTATACTATCACAACATACATACAAACATTAAAAATTAGGATCTGCACCTGAGAAAGAACATTCAATTTTTGTTTTTCTGAAACTGGATTAGCTCATTATAATACTTTCTTTTTTTAATTTTATTTATTTCTATATGTGTATGAATGTACTGTCTGCATGCAGGTTTGTGCACCCGTGTCGTGCAATGCCGCGGAGGTCAGAAGAGGGTGTCGGACTCCCCTGGAACTGGAGTTCTCCTGGAATTGGAGTTTCAGACGGTTCTCCGCCGCCATGTGGGTGCTGGGAATCGAACCAGGGTCCTCTGTAAGAGCAGTCAGCACTCTTAACTGCTAGGCCATCTCTGCAGCCCTCATTATAATACTTTCAGTTCCATCCATTTTGTATAAGCAACAGAAGAATGATAATGAAAATGTGGTATACACACATGATGGGATTTTCTCAGCTGTTAATAATATAAATGAAATTGTGAAATTTGTAGTTTTCTCTTAGGCAGATAGTTTTCTTCAAGAAGAATCCCAGAGAGAAGGATCTAGATGCTCATCCTAAACTAGCAACAGACCCTTTACTTGATACTTTATCAAGACACATCTTGGATATTTGGCCAGTATAATTAGTTAGCCGGTTCAGCATGCACATCACATCCAAAAACACCAGCATTTTTGCTTCTCTTTTGCATCCCCATTGTCTCTAGTGCCCGTTATAATCTATTGTTTTTAATTCACTTGGTCACTTTGCTCTCAGTTCCCCTGCCACGTATACATTGTGCCTGATCTCAGTTTTACAATGATCCCCGCACTTCGCCTATCTCTTACTTTACCTTCTTTGTTATAATTGTTTCCAGAACAGAGTTCACTTGCCTTCTCTGGGAGAAGGGAGCTCCGATGAGCTTGCTAGATCAGATCATTCAGGACCAGCATTTGTAGAATTAAGTGTTGGCCATAGAAGCCTGCAAGGAAGCAGATGATCCGTCTGATTGTAATGTGAATGCTTCTGTGAAGCCATGAAAGTAGCCCAGAGTGCTGGTTTCCCCACTGCGCCCCCACTGACTAGTTTCATTGTCTAAGCTGGCAATCATTCTCTTGTTCCCTTTTCATCCCTGGTCACTGACACGGCATCTTCTTGGGACGTCCTTCAAGCCAGCTTTTTCATCCTGCCTTCCCCCATTAATGAATTATGTAAATCTCTGACACATACTCCTTATAGATTTATATAAAAATTACATTTTTAGAATTTTCAAGATTATGCCTTGACACCCCCTAAACGTGACTGAAATTGAATTTCTCACCACTCTGGAGAGTTGTCAAAGCTCCATTCAGTTGAGTGAGATAAAAGGAAGTAACATGAAGACTTCCCTCCTGAGGATGGTGGTTTAAGAACCAGTGTTGGTGTTCAGGAAGTTACAGCACCTGGGAGAAACCCCAAATACCACTTAAGGAAAGTGTTTATAGATTAAAGAATGTACAAGTCCACCGATGTTCCACTGTGCAGTGCATATTGCATATTCAATCATTTAAGGTGTCATTTACTGACCTAGAACATGTTTGCGGAGCATATTCTATTGGCTATATACTCTTCTAGAATCTAGAAGATAGAACTAAGAATATGGAAATGATTTAGGCAGAGCTCTTGGTCTCAAGAAGTGCTCGGTAGAGCTGGAGAGATGGCTCAGCAGCTAAGAGCAATGGCTGATTTTGCAGAGGACCCGGGTTCAATTCCCAGCACCCACACGGCAGCTAATGACAGTCCATAACTCCAGTTGGATATGATCTGATGCCCCCCTTCTGACCTCTGTGGGCACTGCATGACATTGGTGTACCTACAGGCAATACACTCATACAAATAAAATAAAATAAAATAATAAAATGAAAAAATAAATACTCAATAAGAGCGATGTGGGGTGAACACATACAAGACCACTAATGTTCCAGTGATGGTCAATGCACAGAGTGACAGAGAGCAATGGAGGGTAGGCAAAAGTTCATAGATTATGGACATGTTCAATGACTAACACATCCTGAGCAGTTGTTAAAACTGAGTCTTACTGTACAAATAGGACTCAGCCAGATCCTAAGGTAAGCAAAGACCATTCTGTGAAGAAAAGAATAGAAAAAAACAAGGAAGGCCAGACATCATGGTGTGTATACAGAGGTGTTGGTGTGCCCCATGAATGAGCGTTTATGTGTGTGGTGGTTAATTTTATGTGTCGGCTTGATTGCTATGGGAGGATGACCACATAGTGATTAAGCATTACTTCTAGCTTCTGCATGAGAATATTTCCAGATGCGCTTAATATTAGAATTGGCAAACTGAACAACGATCGTCCTCCCTGATGTGGGCAGGGATCATTCAATTTGTTGAACAAAACAGAAGGGTGTAGAAGATATTCCTTCACCGGACTATGGAGACATTGTTCCTGTCCGGCACTCTGACCATCACTTACGTCATCACCGTTCCTGGTTTTAAGGGCTTCGGCTCAGACTAAGACTTACCCACTGCCTTTCCTGGGTCTCCAGATTTCAGATAGCAAATGAAAGGACTTCTCATATGAGCCGGGTCCTCAGAGTGAATTCATTTTGAAACATCTATATGCTGCAAGGCACTGTGGTGTCCGGCATTCAGGAGGCAGAGGCAGAAAGATCTCTGTGAGTTCCAGGCCAACCAGGGATACATAGTGACAACGCTGTCTCAAAAACCAAGGGGGAGAAGGTCTGTTACAGAATTAATGAGGAAGCAACAGCAACGCAGCGCTCACTTTCAAAGGCCTCAGTTAAGAAGAGTTTTCAGGCTCTCGTGAGTGCATTTCCTGATCCCTCGCCCTGGAACCAGTTTACATGGCTCTGGAGAGAATGGAGTAGAAACATCAAGAAGAGCATTGGGGCATTTTCTCTGGTTTGAGGAGTTCCAAGGGAGCTAGTTGTAATAATAGTCAAGTCTACTTGTCTACTGAATGAGGCCAGAGAAGTCAGGCCCCACAAGAGGCAGCTGGCTGCAGGGACTTCCCGATGTTTCATCAAATTTAGCCCAGCACAAGGATAGCCCACCATTAATGGCCTAGAATACTGACCAACCCACTGATGATGAGACTAGAGTTCCTAGGAAAGGTGAGTTGATGTGGGAGAAGAATTCCTGCCCAGGGAGAGTCAAGAGGAGAGAGAGCTGGTACAAAGAACTGGCTCCAGTGGAATGAAATAGATTCACTTTGCTTGTAGTATATAGCAGTATTTGCCCCCCCCCAATCCACAGGAAGTATCTGATATTGTGATTCAGGCTTGAGGTCTCTGCGTCTATCACAGTCAAGATATCCAGTGAAGTTCTGCTATCTGAAGGCTTGAGGAGCCACAGGCTGTGTTCCAGGAGCTCATCACATGGCTGGCAAGCCAATGCTGGTTGCTGCCAGGAGGCCTTGGTTTGTTACCACAGGGTTTTGTTTTCCACAGTGTTATTTGAGCATCTCGTGGAATGGACTTGGCATCTTCTACCACGAGTGGTTCAAGCAGAAGCAAAGCAGACCCCATCATGTCTCTTATGAACTAGCCTCAGGGGTCACATGTTACTGTCTCAGTATGGAATCCATTACTCAGGTCAGTTCTACTCAACTTCTGACAGAGCTATACAAGAGCACAAGTCCTAGAAGTAAGGACAATTGGGTATCATGCTCTGCTGGAACAGGTCTGAAATAAGTGGTAAGGTCTTATTTTTTCTCTTCTACAAGTCTAGAAGATGTGGACATCATCAGCAGAAGCACCTTCATCTTTCTGTGGCTCCTATCGCTACATCTGAGTTCCAATAATCAAGAAGGAGATTCAGGGGCTGGAGAGATGGCCTAGCGGTTAAGAGCGCCGACCGCTCTTACAGAGGACCCGGGTTCGATCCCCAGCACCCACATGGCGGCCGAGAGCCGTCTGAAACTCCAATTCCAGGAGAACTCCAGTTCCAGGGGAATCCGACACCCTCTTCTGACCTCCGCGGCATTGCACGACACGGGTGCACAAACCTGCATGCAGACAGTACATTGATACACATACNAAAAAAAAAAAAAAAAAAAAGAAGGAGATTCAAAGGGGCCTGTGATGGCTAATCTCGGTTATCAGCTTGACACACCTGAGAAGAGAGAACTGCAAATGAAGAATTTCCTCCTTCAGACTGGCTTGTGGGCATATTTATGGAGCATTTTCTTGACTGGTAATTACAAGAGGGAGCAGTGCACTGTGGGTAGGGCTATCCCCACACAGGTAGACCCTGGGCTGTGTGAGGAAGCTAGCTGAACAAGAGCCTAGGATCAAACCAGTAAGTAGTTTCCTCCATGGCTTCTGCCTCAAGCTCCTGCCTTGCATTCCTTCCTTGGCTTCCCTTAATGATAGACTATAACCTGTAAAATGAAATAGGCTCTTTTCTCCTCAAATTGCATTTTGTCATGGTGGGTTTTTTTTCTCACAGCAAACAGTAAAGTAACTAGAACAGACCCTCTTTTTAAATTGAATCAGCTTCCCCTTTGAGAACTTTTCCCAGACAGGTGTGGTGGCACAGGCTTTTGATTCAGCATTCCAGAGACAGAGGCAGGTGGATCTCTGTGAGACCAAGGTTGTCCGGGGATGGTCAGCAGTAGCCAATTTCAGGATAGCTGGGGATATACAGCGAGACCTTGTTTCAAAAATAGGAAATATAAAAGAGAAAGAGGAGGAGGAGGAGGAGGAGGAGGAGGAGGAGGAGGAGGAGGAAAAGATGGAGGAGTGGTAAAGGAGAAGGGGAAGAACTATGCCCAAGGAGCTGGAGAGATGGCTCAGTGATTAAGAACACTGGCTGCTCTTGCAGAGGACTGAGGTTCAGTTCCCAGCACCATTGTGGAGGCTCATGACCATCTGCAACACCAGTTCTGGGGCATTCAATGCCCTCTTCTGGCCTCTGTGGGCACTGCATTCACATAGTGCACATACATATATGCAGGCAAACACTCATACACATAAAATAAAAAACAAAGTTTCTTAAAAAAGAAGTTTTCCCAAACAGAGAAGAAAGTCCCACAGTTGTTCTCTGACCTCCACACACACCGTGGAACACATGTGCACACATACACACAAATACATTTTGTTATAAATTATTTTTAAAAAAGAAAAGAAGAAAAAGACAAAAAAAAAAAAAGAAAAAGAAAAAGAAAAAGCCGGGCATGGTGGTTCATGCCTTTAATCCTAGCACTTGGGAGGCAGAGGCAGGCGGATCTTTGTAAGTTCAAGGCCAGCCTGGTCTACAGAGTGAGTTCCAGGACAGCTGGGGCTACAGGGAGACCCTGTCTCAAAAAAGACAAA
>VZQC01005922.1:1453654-1543278 GCA_009823505.1 Rhizomys pruinosus
ATATATATATATATATATATTTCTTTAAGGGAAATCAGTTGGTCAGATTTGGTTGTAGCTCAGGCTCCTAGAACAAGGCAGAGACTCATGAGATGAACTGAAAACTAACCACAGAGCACAATCATGGGTAATCATGATTAATCATGGTTAATGGGTTCCCTGGGAAGCCTTATTTTGTCAGGGACAATGCCCTTTAGCAGGAGGCAACATAATATTATCCAAGAGGAAATGTTCTGTGTATTGTGTACATGAAGGATGGAGAAAATGGTTTAAGAAGGGAAAAAAGTGACATTGTGATTTTTGCAATAAATGAATACAAAATTAATGTCTTTAGGTTTTAATTTTAACTTCTTTGCCAGTGCTAGGAATTGAGGCCAGGCCCTTAGGCATGATAAACTACCACTCCATCACTCAGCCCCAGTCCCAGCCCTACATATTTTATTAAGCAAGATAAATTAATTAACAAGTGGGTTGGAACTGGTTCCTGGCTTCAAGGCATTTCCGGTGGCATCTTTCCAACACTTCTGCGGTGCTCCTCTCTGGCTACCTATTAGCACCATGTGTGTTCATCAAAATATTCCAAAGTCTCTATCTACTTTGCTTTTTGCCTCAAACAAACAGCCTCTAAAGCAGGTATTCCAGTTGGTAGTGGCCATATATTTCAGGAGAAGGGCGGAAAGAAGAATGGTTGGTATCACTCATTAAAATACAGACTGGGAACTGGGGAGATGATTCAGTGGATAAAATACTTGCTGTGCAAGCATAGAGGCCTACTTCTGAACCCCTAGACCAACATAAAGTTAGGCACAGTAGCATACTCTCACTGTTCCTATGGCGAAACAAGAGGTGGGTACAGGAGGTCCCCTGTGACCTCCTGGGCCAGCTGGCCTGGTGCTCACAGTGGTGACCAACTAAAGAGACACTCTGTCCCAAGGATGGTGGAATGTGAGGAGCACATGAGACTGCCCTTTGTACTCCTCACAAATGCCAGGACAGACTCACACAACATAAAAATACATGTGCACACACACACACACACACACACACACACACAAGATTTCTTTTTTAATGACTCAGATTGATGCTTTAGAAACTGGAATTCCTACAGGGCTCCAGGGGGGTCCCCACGACACTGCCTTCTATACTGTCAGGGTCTCAGTCTGCATGCATCTTCCATCCCTGGGGCTAATCAGTGTTGCATTGTGATCTCCGTACTGCCTTACTCCTGGACTCTCCTCCCTGCTGAGCTCAGGAAAGACTGAACCTGGGAAGACATTTAGCATGAGGTAGCCGACATTGCCTGCAGTGTTCAGCCTACTTTCTCCTCAGACAGCCTCGGCCTGCAGAAAATCTCTTTCTTGTGACTCTGTGGTTAACAAGTACAGCATGTGTCTGCTCTGTCCCGGGGATCTCTGAGCTCTGCCTGTCAGAGCTTGCCTTTTTCTCTGGTGCCTGCATTTTTGTCCAGCTTAATAGGCTATCCCTGTGGGAAACCCCTTTGCTGGCTGCCAGACTTTGTGGTATCTTTTTTCTACACTCTTCTTGTATCCTAACCACCACCTGAGCTCTCCATGCCTCTCTTTGCCTTGCTGTGATTCGTCCCTTGAAGTGAAATGAAAGCGCAGTGCTGTAAATATCAGCCCTCATGTTCTAAGAAGCAGAGTTAGAATCCTGTCAGCCCCTGCAACCAGCTGTTGTCACCAGGTCCTTGCTATGGTATTCAAAAACCTGCAGCTGGATTCCTGCAGGGGCAATATGAGCTGCCATTTATAGAACTGATGCTGTGCCAGGCATTCTCGATTTATATTCTGTTGTTAATTCTCACGATAATCCTGTGAGTCAAAGCCTACTATTTAGAACTGGAGAGATCCAGTTCATAGAAGTTAAATGAATTTCTGAGTATCACAGAGTGGCTCAGTGTCGGGGTGGGGGGGTTGTCTAGCTACAAGGCTTGATATTGCCCTATGACCTCTCTCAGCACACTGCCTTCTGGGCATATTACATCCAAACAGGCTATTCAGAGAGGTTGGAGGTTCAATGCATCTCAGCTCAGGGAAAATAGCATTGAGAAACCCTGACCTGAGCACCTTTTCTACATCCCCAAGTTAGCCTTTGGGAGAACAAACATTAAATGAGAAGCAACAGTCAGGACTTACTTGCAAATGAAAGTTGCCCTTTCTACCACCATTAATTTATTGCCAGAGTGTAAGTCCCTCGCTTATGCTAAATCATGGTGTGTTCTGTGTAGGGGGTAGGGAAAGGGAGGAAACAGCCTGTTTTTCTTGATTTCTTTTAGGGCAAGAAGTAGTTTCTCTCAGTCCCATTCCCAGCACGGTCCATCTTTCTTTCTTTTTCTCTCAGCCTGGCTTGGCTGCTGCCAGTGGATCAGGGCGTTGCTTGGGTTCTTATGAGTCTACACCTGCCCCACCTATATTAGGAGCCAACTTGGAGATACTGGTGTGTGTGTGTGTGTGTGTGTGTGTGTGTGTGTGTATGTGTGTGTGTATGTGTGTTTAAGATGAATACACTGTCTTCCCACAGTGGAAGAATTTATTGATCAACAACAAACTCACACACTGTATCAGTTTTGTTGGCTGGAAGTTGCCAAATGTAGCAGTCTGGCTATATTTACATAAACACCTTGCCCAAAAGCAAGGTGTGTGTGTGTGGCGGGGAGTTGATTTCATCTTACAGGTTACAGTCCACAGTGGAAGGAAAGCAGACAGGAACTCAAGGCAGCAGCTTGTAGCAGACATTACAGAGAAGCACTGCTCACCGCCTTACTTCCCTGACTTACTCAGCCACTTTTTCTTTTCGTTTTTTCCAGCTACCTTCCTTTTTTTTGAGACAGGGTCTCCCTGTAGCTCTGGCTCTCCTGGAACTCATTCTGTACACCAGGCTGGCCTTGAACTCACAGAGATCCACCTGCCTCTGCCTCCCAAGTGCTAGGATTAAAGGTATGTACCACCACGCCTGAGACATAAACTTTTTATTGAATTTTTGTGTATTTCACACATAACATCTCAGTCAATCTTAATCACCTTTATACCCTCTTCTCCATTGAGACCCTCTCACAGCCCCTCCTCTGGATTTCATGTATTCTGTCATTTATGTTATGGCCTATTGTCCAGATTCATCTCCCTGGTCATTCTTCAGTGCAAGTACATCCACTGAGCTTTAGTCAGCCTATCCAGAGTCCCCTGTTTAAAGAAGGTCAGTTCTTCCTCACCCAATAGTAAGCAACTTCCAATATTTCTTCAGCTCAGATTGGGTTCTCCGCCAGTTTCCACAGTCCCATGATAGGTTTTTGTCTGGTTGAGTTTACATGGGTCTTCTGGATGCTGAAACCACTGCTGTAGGTTCATATGAGCAGGGTCCCAGGAGCTTGTAGGATTCATTTCCATTTGGTCTTGCATCATCTCCCTGGTTCTTACAATCTTTCCACCCCTTCTTCCACAATGTTCCCTGGGTGAGTGAAGACGAATATAAAAGATCTCTCCATGGACCCACACTCTGGGAGATTCCTTAACGAGAGTTAAGAGGTTAATTACAGTCCTCTTGGCCCCTTGCTGTATGTTGTATAAGCCTTAAGGGTAGAGGTTACATCGTAGATACTCTGCTTAGGCTTGGGCAATTCACAGACAATGTCTCTGTGTATCCAGTTGTAGTACTCTGTAACAGTCTTTGATGCAAAAGAAGCTCTTTTTTGAATGGTATCTGGGATATTTGTCTGTAAATATAAGGATAACTATTTTGCATTTCGTAAGAAGTTAGCTTAGCCTAAGGATATGACATCCTTGGGAATTCCCAAAGATCAATGACCTCTCCAACCATGTGTATCTGGCTGTGTTTACAATACCACACATGAGTTTCCGCCTATTGAGTGGGCTTTAAGTCCAATTCGTTAGCCATTGGTTTGTCCCCGAGATATAAATGCCACTATTGCACCAATGCCATGTGCTGTCCCAGACATTTATATGAATATTTAGTATTAGTGCTTAATGCTGGCACTGCCCATCAATTGCTGTTCTCCATTAGTAGCTTACGCAGTGCTCTCCAAAGCTACGAGAAATAGCCTTCAGGAGAGGTGGCTTCCAGGTCAGTTTCAGCTCCAGTACTTCAAATGCAGTCTCAGAAGTATGTCCCATCTAACTATTGCTATTGGGTCTTGCCTTCAGGTTCTGAGAGGAAGTCAAGGGTTGTGGAAATAGCCTGTGTAATTTTGGGAATCTCTTGGACTACCCCGTCCAACAACCCAAAGGAAGGTTTCTCTTGTCTGCCAGTGTTTCTTGTTATGTAGCCTTCAGTTATGCACATGGACTGTAGAGAATTACATGTGTAATTTGTCATTAAATTGTTACACTAATATGATTCCCTCAGTTTTTTTATACTAGTTAGGCATTATTTATCTCTCCTCTCCTTCCCCTTACACTGAGTCTAGCCCTCTCCTCATGTCTTCTTCATTTAAAGTGTCCCCCGTTTGAAGATTCTGTTCTAAGATAGAGTTGTCAATGTTTCCCAATTCAATACATATGGTAATCCCAGTAACTGTGGTTCTGTCCTTATCAGGACAGCTTTGTCAAAGTTTCTCAAGTGCATCGCAACATAGAGTTTCTTTGACCTGTGTTCAGTTCCCTCTGGAAAATTCTAGGCTATCAAAACATTTCTAACACAGCTGCATGAGCCTCAGCAAGCAGGACAATAACTCTGCCACTCTGCCTAAATTGGGGTGAAGTGGTGTGTGTGTTTGTGTGTGTGTGTGTGTGTGTGTGTGTGTTTCTTACTCCATTTTTCTATCTGGTGACTTTTGTTTTCTTCTAAATGATGCTGTTTCAATGCTTTCCACAAATGCAATCTTGAAAATAAACACATTGGATGGATAAGAACAAAAGTGGACCCAGTCTCATCTGTGACCATGGCTGAAGGGTTTTCTCAGCTGCAGAGATGTGGGGCTGAGTAGACAGCAGACTGTCAGTATGCCGTGCCCCCTAGGGTGCTGCTGGGACTGGCGTTTAACTAGAATGGCACTAACAGTGTTCTGGCTTTTGGGCACACAGAAGGCCTCAAACATTGAATACTTGTCAGCAACCTTTGAGAACTTGGGAGATCCACTTCTCAGCTGACAATCTACCAAAGCCGTGGATTGGTGAGCTTTCTAGAATTTAAGAAAAGTCATCACTAGATTGTTGCCTTACCCCTCAAAGATTTCCTTGTCTACGGATTTCTCTGTCCATATCTCTGCATGTGTCCTAGCCACTCCCCTGTGGCTACTGTCTTGATTTGACCCAGACTCTTGAATATGGCAGAGCAGAGGCAAGCCATTCCCACAATGCCTGTGGTGGTTTGAATGTGAAAAGGTCCCCCACCGTAGGTTCATTATCTCAACCTTTGTTCCATGGTTGGTGGTACTCCATCTTGCTGGAGGAAGTAAACCACTAGGGGCAGGCTTTGAGAGTGTATGACCTCACCTCACTACCTGGTCTTTCTCTCTGCTTCCTGTGTGGGGATGGAATGTGATCAGCCAGCTTCCTGTTCCTGCTGCCCTGTCTGCCTGTTGCCATGGCATCCCCATGCTGATGGACTCTATCTCTCTGTACTCATAAGCCAAAATAAACCCTTTCTTCCTTAAGTTGCTTTTAGTCGTGGTACAAAACACAGCAACAAAAAAGTAATAAATACTGGGTTTTGGAGCTCCAGTTTCTGACTTGGGGATAATGTCGTTTTCATATATATATATATATATATATATATTTTTTTTTTTTTTTAATGTGTATGAACGTACTGTCTGCATGTAGGTTTGTGCACCTGTGTTGTGCAATGCCATGGAGGTCAGAAGAGGGCTCAGATTCCCCTGGAACTGGAGTTAAAGATGGTTCTCAGCTGCCTTGTGGGTGCTGGGGATCGAACCTGGGTCCTCTGCAAGAGCAGTTGGCGCTCTTAACCGCTAGGCCATCTCTCCAGCTCCTAATGTCATTTTCTTGTATTCATGCATACGATATATTTTGATCATACCCTTCCCCCAATTCCCCTCTCCGCCTCTCCCTGCTACCCCCAAATCCCCATCCCAACATCATGTCTTCCTCTATTTTCTTATATCCCACTAAGTTCAATTAATGCTGTCTATATGCCTATGGGCATAGGGCCATCCTGTGGCTATGAGCAACCTACCAGTGAGTCACATCCATAAAGAAAGATGACCATCTCTCCCCCACCCCCAGTTGCCATCCACTGCCAATCGCTCTTTAGCTAGAGGCTGGGACCTCAGTAGCCCTCCCCAATCTGTGATAGAAAGTTGACTGTCTTGGCTCTTGTGCAGGTCTTATGCAGGTAATCCTGGTTGCTGTGAGTTTACGAGTACAGCAGCTATGTCCTGTCCAGAATACAGCATTTCATAGCACTGTTCCCATCTTTCAGCTCTTATATTCTTTTTGTCCCCCTTTAACAATGTTCCCTGAGCCCGTGGGGAGAATGTTGACCTAGATGTCCCATTTAGAACTGAGCACTCACAGTCCCTTATTCTCAGCTCCTGGACCAGTTATGAGTCACTGAACTCACCTCTTCCCACTGAGAAAAGAAGCTTCCCTGTCCAAGGTTAAAGCAGCACATCTCTGTGGTTATAAACAGAAATATTATGAAGGCAGTTTGACAACAGGACCGTTTAGCAAAATAGCAATAGTTGCCAGGTGTCGTGGAGCATGCCTTTAATCCTAGCACTTGGGAGGCAGAGGCAGGCGGATCTCTGTGAGTTCAAGGCCAGCCTGCTCTACAGAGCAAGTTCCAGGACAGCTGGGGCCACAGGGAGACCCTGTCTCGAAAAGACCAAAAAAAAAATTTAAAAAAAAATGTTCTGAATTATTATAAAACATGATAAGCTAAATGAATAAATCTGTACCACCACAACTCCAACTCAAACCTAAGAACAATGTAGAAGATAAATAAATCTTGTGCAAGCAAGAACTATTGGCAATGTCCAGACTTTGTCCAAATCTCAAAGAAAGTCTTCATTAAATTATAATCACTTGAGTTGATTGTTCATGTTTAAAGAGGAAAAATGGGACTTATTTCCTAAATCTTTCAAGCACAAATAAAAATCTCTTCATATAACTACATCAGTTCCTCATTCAGTTTAAATTAGCATTAACCACAGATCTAATTACTTCTGTCTGGGGTCTAGTATCTCATTCTCTCTGGAGAAAGAGTCCATCTCACACTGGTAAATTATCCATAATTATATTCTGGCACACGCCTGTAGTCCCGGCAGTCAGGAGGCAGAGGCAGGCCTGGTTTACATAGCAAGTCCCAGCCCAACCAGCGATACATAGTGACACGCTCTGTCTCAAAAAACCAAGGGGGGACAGGTCTTGTTCAGAATTAATGAGGTCAGCAACCAGCAACCAGGCGCTCACTTTCAAAGCCTCAGTTATAGAGAGAAGTTTTTCCAGGCCTAGCTCGTGAGTGCATTTTCCTGATCCGTCGCCCTGGAACCCAGTTACATGCTCTGAGAGAGAACTGGAGTTAGAAGACTAAACATCAAGAAGAGCATTGGGGGCAATTTTCCTCTGGGTTGAGGAGTTCCAAGGGAGCTAGTTGTAATAATAGTCAAGTCTACTTGTCTACTGAATGAGGCCAGAGAAGTCAGGCCCCACAAGAGGCAGCTGGCTGCAGGGACTTCCCGATGTTTCATCAAATTTAGCCCAGCACAAGGATAGCCCACCATTAATGGCCTAGAATACTGACCAACCCACTGATGATGCGAGATAGAGTTCCTAGGAATAGGTGGTGATGTGAGAAGAATTCCTGCCCAGGGAGAGTCAGAGGAGAGAGAGCTGGTACAAAGAAACTGGCCTCGTGGAATGAAATCGATTCACTTTGTTGTAGTATATAGCCAGTATTTGCCCCCCCCCAATCCACAGGAGTATCTGATTTGTGATTCAGGCTTGAGGTCTCTGCGTCTATCACAGTCAAGATATCCAGTGAAGTTCTGCTATCTGAAGGCTTGAGGAGCCACAGGCTGTGTTCCAGGAGCTCATCACATGGCTGGCAAGCCAATGCTGGTTGCTGCCAGGAGGCCTTGGTTTGTTACCACAGGG
The DNA here is from genome assembly GCA_009823505.1 of Rhizomys pruinosus. Classification (NCBI taxonomy): domain Eukaryota; kingdom Metazoa; phylum Chordata; class Mammalia; order Rodentia; family Spalacidae; genus Rhizomys; species Rhizomys pruinosus. The sequence continues at coordinate 1,461,745 of VZQC01005922.1, forward strand.
TTTTGTTTTCCACAGTGTTATTTGAGCATCTCGTGGAATGGACTTGGCATCTTCTACCACGAGTGGTTCAAGCAGAAGCAAAGCAGACCCCATCATGTCTCTTATGAACTAGCCTCAGGGGTCACATGTTACTGTCTCAGTATGGAATCCATTACTCAGGTCAGTTCTAGCTCAACTTCTGACAGAGCTATAACAAGAGCACAAGTCCCTAGAATAAGGACAATTGGGTATCATGCTCTGCTGGAAACAGGTCGAGAATAAGTGGTAAGTCTTATTTTTTCCTCTCTTCTAAAGTCCTAGAGATGTGACCATAACAGCGAGCAGAAGCACTTCATCTTTCTGTCTGGCTCCTATCGCTACAATCTGAGTTCCAATAATCAAGAAGGAGATTCAGGGGCTGCCTGGAAGATGGCCTAGCGGTAAAAGAGCGCCGACCGCTCTTACAGAGGACCCGGTTCGATCCCCAGCACCCACATGGCGGGCCGAGGCCGTCTGAACTCCATATCCAGGCGAACTCCAGTTCCAGGGGAATCCGACACCTCTTCTGACCTCCGCAGGCATTGCACACACGGGTGCACAAAACCTGCATGCAGACGTACATAAGATACACATACCGAATAAATAAAATCTAAAAAAAATATATATTTAAAAAAAAAAAAAAAAAACAAGAAGAAGCAGTCAAAGGGGCCTGTGATGGTCTAATCTCGGTTATCAGCCTTGAACACCTGAGAAAGGGAACTGCAAATGAAGATTTCCTCCTTCAGACGTGCTTGGGGCATATTTTAAATGGAGCATTTTCTTGACTGGTATTAAAGAGGGAGCAGTGCACTGTGGTGTAGCGCTATCCCCACACAGTAGCCCCTGGGCTGTGTGAGGAAGCTAGCTGAACAAGAGCCTAGGATCAAACCAGTAAGTAGTTTCCTCCATGGCTTCTGCCTCAACTCCTGCCTTGCATTCCTGTCCTGGCTTCCCTTAATGAGAGACTATAACCACGTAAATGAAATAGGCTCTTTCTCCTCAAATTGCATTTGTCCATGGTGGGTTTTTTTTCCTCACAGCAAAACAGTAAAGTACTAGAACAGACCCTCTTTTTAAATTGAATCAGCTTCCCCTGTTGAGAACTTTTCCCAGACAGGTTGTGGGTGGCACAAGGCTTTTGATTCACATTCAGAGAGCGAGGCAGGTGGATTCTCTTGAGACCAGGTTGTCCGGGGGATGCGGTCGCAGTAGCCAATTTCGGATAGCTGGGTAACAGCGAGACCTTGTTTCAAAAATAGGAAATATAAAAGAGAAAGAGGCCCAGAGAGAGGAGTAGGAGTTCGAGGTGTCGAGCGGGAGGAGAGACGAGCAAGATGGGGATGGTAAGTCGACGTAATAGTGCGACTCTATTCCCCAAGGACTTGAGAGATGGCTAAGGATTAATACACTGGCTGCTCTTGCGAGGACTGAGTTCAGTCCCAGCACCATGTGGGGCTGTACATGCCAGTAACACTGCCAGGAATTCCTGGGGCTCAATGCCTCTTTGGCTTGGACTGCATTCAATAGTGCACATACATATATGCAGCAAACCTCCATACACATAAAATAAAAAACAAAGTTTCTTAAAAAAGAAGTTTTCCCAAACAGAGAAGAAAGTCCCACAGTTGTTCTCTGACCACCACACACACGTGACCATGTGCACACATACATCACAAATACATTTGTGGATAAATTATGTTTAAAAAAGAAAAGAAAGAAAAAGAACAAAAAAAAAAAAAGAAAAAGAAAAAAGAAAGCCGGGCGTGGTGGTTCATGCTTGTCAATCCTAGCACTTGGGAGCAGAGGCAGCGGCGGATCTTTGTAAGTCAGGCCAGCCTGGTCTACAGAGTGAGTTCCAGGACAGCTGGTGGCTCAGAGGAACCCTGTCTCAAAACAGAAAGATCAAAAAAAAAAAAAAAAAAAGAAAAGAAGAAAAAGAAGATAAGAGGGGGGAGGAGGCATGGGAGGAGGAGGCTTTCCCCAAAAGTTTTGTTCAAAAACTTAGGCCTATGTATATGATGTGATATCCTGGGCCAGGATTTACTAGATTTGTTACTACCCCATCTGCAGGATAGATCAGAAATATAGTTTTTATCTTGCATACACTCATAACTCCACTGAAACACCAAAATCAGGGGTTCCTTTTTTAGCAATACAGGTGCTCTGGGCTTAAGGAAGGCTTCCATTCTGCTGCTTTCCTTCTTCTACCCCTTGTTGGGGTTTTGGGGAATCCTGGACAGCCTGCTGCCACCCATCCTCACAGCCAGAGTTCCTGCTACATACTTGGAGTCCAGTAATGCTCACTCAGCTACCTCAGTTCATTCAGCTACCCTGGCAAGAAGGTAGAACAAACAACAGAAGAATGAGTCTTCTGTGGCTTGGCTGTTAAAGTGTAGAACATGGGGACTAACAGTTACGTCACCTAATTGTCTCGACATCACCTGAGGTGGGTGCCATTATCCTCTCTGCGTGCGAACCAGATTATTCCTGGCTCTTACAGGGCGAGCTCTTTCCACAGCATCGTTGCTGCAGGTCTTCTGGCAATAATGATGAGCCTGGTCATGAAGGGGGTGCTCTACTTTGCTGGAGTGGGGAACAGTCCATTTTTTGGCTAGATTATGCTGGGCTAATGCTAAAGGTTTTGTTTTCTTTTTTCCTTCTTTCCTGTTCTAACCTTTTCTTTTCCTTGCATCATCTTTTTCCTTTTTACTTCCATCTCTGAATATAAGATATCGATATATATAATATATATATATATATGTGTCTTTAAGAGAAATCAGTGTGTCAATATGGTTTGGTTGTAAGCTCAGGCTCCTAGAACAAGGCAGAGACTCATGAGATGAACTGAAAACTAACCACAGAGCACAATCATGGGTAATCATGATTAATCATGGTTAATGGGTTCCCTGGGAAGCCTTATTTTGTCAGGGACAATGCCCTTTAGCAGGAGGCAACATAATATTATCCAAGAGGAAATGTTCTGTGTATTGTGTACATGAAGGATGGAGAAAATGGTTTAAGAAGGGAAAAAAGTGACATTGTGATTTTTTGCATAAATGAATACAAAATTAATGTCTTTAGGTTTTAATTTTAACTTCTTTGCCAGTGCTAGGAATTGAGGCCAGGCCCTTAGGCATGATAAACTACCACTCCATCACTCAGCCCCAGTCCCAGCCCTACATATTTTATTAAGCAAGATAAATTAATTAACAAGTGGGTTGGAACTGGTTCCTGGCTTCAAGGCATTTCCGGTGGCATCTTTCCAACACTTCTGCGGTGCTCCTCTCTGGCTACCTATTAGCACCATGTGTGTTCATCAAAATATTCCAAAGTCTCTATCTACTTTGCTTTTTGCCTCAAACAAACAGCCTCTAAAGCAGGTATTCCAGTTGGTAGTGGCCATATATTTCAGGAGAAGGGCGGAAAGAGAATGGTTTGGTATCACCAATCATTTAATACAGACAGACTGGGATGGGGAGATTTGATCAGGGATATAAATACTTGCTGTGCAAGCATAGAGGCCTACTTCTGAAACCCCCTTAGACCAACATAAAGTTAGGCACAGTAGCATACTCCACTGTTCCTATGCGACGAAACAAGTAGGGTGGGTCACAGGAGGTCCCCTTGTGACCTCCTGGGCAGCTGGCCTGGTGCTCACAGTGGTGACCAACTAAAGACAACTCTGCTCCACAGGATCATGGTGAAATGTGAGGAGCAAGGAGACTGCCCTTGTATCCTCACAAAATGCCCAGGACAGACGCACACATAATAAAAAACATGTGCACACACACACACACACACACACACACACACACAAGAATTTCTTTTTTAATGACTCAGATTGATGCTTTAGAAACTGGAATTCCTACAGGGCTCCAGGGGGGTCCCCACGACACTGCCTTCTATACTGTCAGGGTCTCAGTCTGCATGCATCTTCCATCCCTGGGGCTAATTCAGTGTTGCATTGTGATCTCCCGTCTGCCTTCCTCCTGGACTCTCCTCCACTGCTGAGCTCAGGAAAGACTGAACCTGGGGAAGACCCAGTTAGCATGAGGTACCGACATTGCCTGCAGCGTGTTCAGACTACTTTCTCCTCAGACAGCCTCGGCCTGCAAAAATCTCTTTCTTGTGACTCTTGTTAACAAGTAACAGCATGTGTCTGCTCTCGTCCCGGGGTTCTCTGAGTCTGCCGTCAGAGCTTGCCTTTTCTCTGGTGCCTGCATTTTGTCCAGCTTAATAGGCTATCCCTGTGGGAAACAAAACCCTTTGCTGGCTGCCAGACTTTGTGGTATCTTTTTTTCTACACTCTTCTTGTATCCTAACCACCACCTGAGCTTCTCCATGCCTCTCTTTGCCTTGCTGTGATTTCGTCCCTTGACGAAGTGAAATGAAAGCGCAGGTGCTGTACATATCATGCCCTCATGTTCTAAGAAGCAGAGTTAGAATCCTGTCAGCCCCTGCAACCAGCTGTTGTCACCAGGTCCTTGCTATGGTATTCAAAAACCTGCAGCTGGATTCCTGCAGGGGCAATATGAGCTGCCATTTATAGAACTGATGCTGTGCCAGGCATTCTCGATTTATATTCTGTTGTTAATTCTCACGATAATCCTGTGAGTCAAAGCCTACTATTTAGAACTGGAGAGATCCAGTTCATAGAAGTTAAATGAATTTCTGAGTATCACAGAGTGGCTCAGTGTCGGGGTGGGGGGGTTGTCTAGCTACAAGGCTTGATATTGCCCTATGACCTCTCTCAGCACACTGCCTTCTGGGCATATTACATCCAAACAGGCTATTCAGAGAGGTTGGAGGTTCAATGCATCTCAGCTCAGGGAAAATAGCATTGAGAAACCCTGACCTGAGCACCTTTTCTACATCCCCAAGTTAGCCTTTGGGAGAACAAACATTAAATGAGAAGCAACAGTCAGGACTTACTTGCAAATGAAAGTTGCCCTTTCTACCACCATTAATTTATTGCCAGAGTGTAAGTCCCTCGCTTATGCTAAATCATGTGTGTGTTTGTGTACGGGGGTAGGGAAAGGGAGGAAACAGCCTGTTTTTCTTGATTTCTTTTTGGGCAACAGAGAGTTCGTTTCTCTCAGTCCCATTCACCAGCACGGTCCATCTTTCTTTCTTTTTTTTACTCAGCTGGCTTGCGCTTGGCCAGTGGATCAGGGCGTTGCTTGGGTTCTTATGAGTCTACACCTGCCCCACCTATATTAGGAGCCAACTTGGAGAACTGGTGGGCTGTGGTGTGTTGTGTGTGTGTGTGTGTTATGTGGTGTGTTTGTGTTTAAGATGATACACTTGTCTTCCCACAGTGGAAGAATTTATTGATCAACAACAAACTCACACACTGTATCAGTTTTGTTGGCTGGAAGTTGCCAAATGTAGCAGTCTGGCTATATTTACATAAACACCTTGCCCAAAACCTAAGCTGTTTGGTGTGTTGTGTGCGGGAGTTGATTTCATCTTACAGGTTACAGTCCACAGTGGAAGGAAAGCAACAGGAAATCAAGGCAGCAGCTTGTAAGCAGACATTACAGAAAGCACTGCACCGCCTTACTATCCCTGACGTACTCATCCACTTTTTTCTTTTCTTTTTTATCAGCTTTTACTTTTTTTTTGAGACAGGTCTACCTTCGGAGTTCTGGCTCTCTGGAACTCATTCTGCTACACCAGGCTGGCCTTGAACTCACAGAGATTCCACCGCCTCTGCCTCCCAATGCTAGGAATTAAAGTATGTACCACCACACGCCTGAGACATAAACTTTTTATTGACTTTTTTGTGTATTCCACACACTAACAGCTCAGTCAATCTTAATCATTTATACCCTCTTGCTCTCATTGAACCCTCTCACGCCCCTCCTTGGAATTTCATGTATTTATGTCATTTATGTTATGGCCTATTGGTCCAGATTCATCTCCTGTCCATTCTTCAGTGAAGGATACATCCACTGAGCTTTAGTAACCTATTCCAGAGTCCCCTGTTTAAAGAAGGTCAGTTCTTCTCCTCACACCAATAGTAAGCAACTTCCATATTTCTTCAGCTCAGATTGGGTTCTCCGCCAGTTTCCACAGTCCCATGATAGGTTTTTGTCTGTTTGAGTTTACATGGGTCTTCTGGATGTGAAAAACCACTGCTGTGTCGGTTCATTGAGCAGGGTCCCAGGAGATTGTAGGATTCATTTCCATTTTGGCTTGCCAATCATCTCCCTGGTTCGTTTACAATCTTCCACCCCTTCTTCCACATGTCCCTGGTAGTGAGGTGAAGCACGGAATATAAAAGATCTCTCCATGGACCCACACTTCTGGGAGATTCCTTAACGAGAGTTAAGCGGTTTAATTACAGTCCTCTTGGCCCATTGCTGTATGTTCGTAAAGCCTGTACAGGTAGAGGTTACATCGTATATACTCTGCTTAGGCTTGGGGCAATTCACAGGACAATGTCTCTGTGGTATCCATTTTTTGTCTTACCTGTAACAGTCTTTGATGCAAAAAGAATCTCTTTATTTGAGTGGTATCTGGAGATTGTTTGTCTTATCTAAAGGATAACTATTGTGCATTTCGTAAAGAAGTTAGCTTAGCCTAGGATTATGACACCTCTGGGAATTCCCAAAGATCAATTGACCTCGTCCAACCATAGTGTATGGGCTGGTTTACCACTTACCACACATGAGTTGTTCCCCTCCCTATGAGTGGCTCTTGTAAGAGTCAATTCGTTAGCCATGGTTTGTCCCCGAGATATAAATGCCACTATTGCCACCAATGCCATGTGCTGTCCCAGACATTTATATGAATATTTAGTATTAGTGCTTAATGCTGGCACTGCCCATCAATTGCTGTTCTCCATTATAGTTACACCATGTGCTCTTCAAAGCTAGAGAAAGCCTCTCAGAGACAGTGGCTTCCAGGTCAGTGTTCAGCTCCATTACTTCAAATGCAGTTCTCAGAAGTATGTCCCATCTAACTATTGCTATTGGGTCTTGCCTTCAGGTTCTGAGGGAGTCAAGGGGTTGTGGAAATAGCCTGTGTAATTTTGGGAGAATCTCTGGACGTACCCCCGTCCAACAACCCAAAGGAAGGTTTCTCTTGTCTGCAACTGTTCTTGTTATGTAGCCTTCAGTTATGCACATGGACATGGTAGAGTACATGTGTATACTTTGTATTAAATTGTTACAACTAATATGTTGCCCCCCTCAGTTTTTTTATACTTAGTTAGGCATTATTTAATCTCCTCCGCGCTTCCCTTACACTGAGTCTGAGCCCTCCCTCACTGTCTTCTTCATTTAAAAGTGTCCCCCTTCTGAAGATCTGTTCTAAGATAGAGTTGTCATGTTTCCCAATTCAATACATATGGTAATCCCAGTAACTGTGGTTCTGTCCTTATCAGGACAGCTTTGTCAAAGTTTCTCAAGTGCATCGCAACATAGAGTTTCTTTGACCTGTGTTCAGTTCCCTCTGGAAAATTCTAGGCTATCAAAACATTTCTAACACAGCTGCATGAGCCTCAGCAAGCAGGACAATAACTCTGCCACTCTGCCTAAATTGGGGTGAGAGTGGGTGTGTGTGTTTGTGTGTGCTGTGTGGTGGTGTGTGTGTGTTTCTTCTACTCCATTTTTCTATTGGTGACTTTTGTTTTCGTTCTATAATGATGCTGTTTCAATGCTTTCCACAAATGCAATCTTGAAAATAAACACATTGGATGGATAAGAACAAAAGTGGACCCAGTCTCATCTGTGACCATGGCTGAAGGGTTTTCTCAGCTGCAGAGATGTGGGGCTGAGTAGACAGCAGACTGTCAGTATGCCGTGCCCCCTAGGGTGCTGCTGGGACTGGCGTTTAACTAGAATGGCACTAACAGTGTTCTGGCTTTTGGGCACACAGAAGGCCTCAAACATTGAATACTTGTCAGCAACCTTTGAGAACTTGGGAGATCCACTTCTCAGCTGACAATCTACCAAAGCCGTGGATTGGTGAGCTTTCTAGAATTTAAGAAAAGTCATCACTAGATTGTTGCCTTACCCCTCAAAGATTTCCTTGTCTACGGATTTCTCTGATTCCATTCTCCTGCATGGTCCTCCCACTCCCCTGTGCTACTGTCTTGATTTGACCCAGACTCTTGAATATGGCAGCAAGAGAGGCAAGCCATTCCCACAAGCCTGTGTGGTTTGAGGTTTATGTGAGAAAAGGTCCCCACCGTAGGTTCATTATCTCAACCTTTGTTCCATGGTTGGTGGTACTCCATCTTGCTGGAGGAAGTAAACCACTAGGGGCAGGCTTTGAGGTGGTATGACTCACCTCACTACCTGGTCTGTTCTCTCGTGCTTCCTGACAAAGATCGTGGCGGCATCAAGCTCGTCAGATGAGCAGCCCTGTTCGGCCTCCTCGATGCTCCTGTTGCACGCTATCCCCATCTGGGATGGGGACTTATTCCCTGGACATAGAGCCAAAATAAACCCTTTCTTGCCTTAAGTTACTTTTGTCGTGGTTAAACACAGCAACAAAAAACGTAATAAATACTGGGTTTTGAGAGCTCCATGTTTCTGACTGGGGATAATGTCGTTTTCATATATATATATAATATATATATATTTTGTTTTTTTTAATGTGTAATGAACGTGACTGTCGCATGTAGGTTTGTGCACCTGTGTTTGTGCATGCCATGGAGGTCAGAAATGGGTCAGATTCCCCTCGGGAACGGATAGATGGTTCTCAGCTGCCTTGTGGGTGTGGGGATCGAAACCGGGTCCCCTGCAAGAGCAGTTGGGCGCTCTTAACCGCTAGGGCCATCTCTCCGCTCCTAAGGTCATTTTCTTGTATCATGCATACGATATATTGGGATCATCCCTTCCCCCAATTCCCCTCTCCGCCTCTCCCTGCTACCCCCAAATCCCCATCCCAACATCATGTCTTCCTCTATTTTCTTATATCCCACTAAGTTCAATTAATGCTGTCATATATGCCATGTTGGCATAGGGCCATCCTGTGGCTATGAGCAACCTACCAGTGAGTCACATCGCATAAAGAAAGATGACATCTCTCTCCCCACCCCCAGTTTGCCATCCACTGCCAATCGCTCTTTAGCTAGAGGCTGGGACCTCAGTAGCCCTCCCCAATCTGTGATAGAAAGTTGACTGTCTTGGCTCTTGTGCAGGTCTTATGCAGGTAATCCTGGTTAGCTGTGAGTTTACGAGTACAGCAGCTATGTCCTGTCCAGAATACAGCATTTCATAGCACTGTTCCCACTTTCAGCTCTTAATTTCTTTTTGTCCCCCTTTAAACAATGTCCCTGAGCCCGTGGGGATGAATGTTGCGAACTCGATGTCCCATTCTATAGAACTGCGCACTAACAGTCCTTATTCTCAGCTCCTGGACCAGTTATGAGTCACTGAACTCACCTCTTCCCACTGAGAAAAGAAGCTTCCCTGTCCAAGGTTAAAGCAGCACATCTCTGTGGTTATAAACAGAAATATTATGAAGGCAGTTTGACAACAGGACCGTTTAGCAAAATAGCCATAGTTGCCAGGGGGTGTCGTGGAGCATGCCTTTAATTCCTAGCACTTGGGAGGCAGAGGCAGGCGGATTCTCTGTGAGTTCAAGGCAGCCTGCTTACAGAGCAAGTTCCAGGACAGCTGGGGGCCCAAGGGGAGACCTGTCTCGAAAAGACCAAAAAAAAAAAAAAAAAAAAAATAGCAGAGGAGTAGAGGGTTTGGGGACAGTTTTTAATCCAACACTAGAGATTGGAAGATTGCTTCCAGTGGCGTTTCCCTGAATTCAGAGAAGAACATCTTACATGGCAGGTTCATGACAGTCATTTCTTCTTGTTCTCCGCAGCTCAGACATGGATGCAGACTTGTTAGGGACAGAGGAGAATCTGTCACACAGTCCTCACATTTGCCAAAAGCCAGGAAGGCTTCTTTATATGAATAGCGTGTTCTCTTACCCCAGAGACACTCAAAATTTCCTATGAAAGAGCACTAGGATTGGAGCCCATGCTGGAATGTTCTTTAAAGGCAGTCTCGGTAGCTTCTGAGAACTCCCAAGCTCACTGGCTTGCCCCTCAAAATCTGTAAAGAATCTGGTCCCTTTTTGAGATGTCCAGCTGCCATTCTGTCTGGCCTACTATCGTCTCTTGGCCATTTACTATAGCTGACCACTAAGTGATTTCTCAAGTTCCCCACTAAATTTCACTGTGCAGAAGGCAGCCGGGATTTTGGGGGGGGGGNTATTAGAAGTATTCAATTATTTTTTTTTTTAATGAATTTTTATTGAGGCTTGTGTGCATTCATTCATACATTTGTTTCCAATTCAGTTCAGGCTTTTTCCCGCTTTCCTCCATCCCCCCCACCCCCACACCATCCAGAGTAATGCAGTTGCCATAACTGCCTTGCATCTTTCTCTCAGTTTTTTTTTATTTCTTTTTTCAGCTAAGGTGATGATTTAATTATGAGTACAAAGCATCCTCATGTAAACCTATCTGCAAGGCATGTGTGCCCAAACACCCACTACATGGGTCCCACCATCAGCAGGGGGGGCACAGGTTTGTTTGTTCAGTCAAGTTGATCAAATGGGTTTTTTTTTTTCCAGGACTATATTGCTGTAGTCTTCACCATTTGCACCCCAATCGCAGCCCCTTTCAATGCCATTTGGCTGTACCAAACAATTTCAACATATAGGAGAGAAAATCCAAGACAGATATCATCATTTCAAAGTGATCATGGCTAATCATATGGTGTTTCTAAGAGACACCAGGAGACAAACAGGAATGAGACAAAACTATTTTTCTTCCTACTCCCCTCAAAAGTGAATTAGAGTCTGATACTTGGGTGTACAAATACAAAGATTTTAGCAGCTTAGTTTTCCTGCCTTATTGCACCATGGAGCTCTTATTATATCCTTCCTAAGACTAGTGATTGTGAACTCAGTAGGGTTAGTGTTAGCATGGAGAGAGTGTAATGTGCTTGAGAACCATTAAAATTTATAGATGAATCAATTAAATACTTAAAAGATTAAAATCCACTCAAATTAATTTCTATTTGTAATAACACTATCAAACGGATAAAGAGTTAGTATATAATGAAAAGACTGCCTGTCTTATTGAGATGGTGTATTAGTCAGGGTCTCTGAAGAAACAGAATCAACAGGAACGAATATATAGCTATATACAATTTATTGATTTGCTCACATGACATAGCTCAAGGAGTCCAACAATACGGTAGCTGTGGCCACTGGAGAGCTTGAGAATCCAGGGAACTGCTTTGTCCACAAGGCTGGATGTCTTGGTAGTCCCAATCCGGTGCTGAAGGCCCGATGGAATCCAGGAGATCTGCCAGTCTAAGTACACACTGGGATCTGAAACAGCTGATCGGCACACAAGACAAACTCACCCATGAGAGAGAGGCAAGCCAAAGGAAAAAAAGGGACCAGCTCCCCTCTGCCCATGGCCCTTTTAAAATGCCTGCCATCAGAAGGTAATGCCCACGTTTGGGGGTGGGCCATCTGGGTTGAGGTAGGCCAATCTGAAGATCCTTTTTCCTCTTATTTGTTCCTTAGTCCCATCAAGTTGACACCCAGGATTAACCATCACAAGATGATTTCCCAAAGTTTTGCTGAATTTTTCTCTGGCTAGTTTTTTTCATCTTTTATCTTTGACTAACATTCAAAAGTTGTTGGCTGATAATGGTGTACATAAAACATTCATTGGTTTCTCATCTACTGCAGAAGCATCAGTTTTCTCTTGTGGAAGTGATATTGCAGCTTTTTAAAACTTGGAACTACGGGGCTGGAGAGATGGCCCGTAGCGGTTAAAGAGCGCGCAACGCTCTTGCAGGGACCCAGGTTTCGACTCCCCAGCACCCACAATGGCGGCGGATAAATCAGATTATGTTACTATTTTCAACACCTTCTCTTCTCTGCAGCACTAAGAAACCTCCTTAGCATATATATATGTATTTCCTAACACTCCCTAGCCTAATACTCCCCAGCTTTATCTCCAACATACTTGCCCTTGTCCACTTTGGTCCAGTTATGATAGCCTCCTGTTTTTCTGTAAGCACACCAAGGACCCTCTAACATTAGGGCCTCTGCATGGCTATTCCCACCATCCAGATTGTTCTTTTTTTATTTGTTTATTATATTTTAAGGGATTCACAATATAAGAGCACAGTTGTTTTCAGATCACATTGACATTGCTCAGTTTGCCATACAATTAGGTAATTGGTGCTAGCATCCACAGATGAGGGATACCATTCGTCGTTTGTTTTTCTGGGACTGTGTTACTTCACTCAGCATGATGTCTTCTAGCTCCAGCCATTTACCTGCAAAGCTCATGATGTCATCTTTCTTTACCGCTGCATAGAACTTCATTGTGTAGATGTACCACATTTTCTCTATCCATTGTCAGTTGAGGGGCTCTTGGGTTGGTTCCAGCTCCTTGCTATTGTGAAGAGAGCTGCAATAAACATGGCTGTGCATGTATCTCTGCAGTAAGATGAGTCTTGTGGGTACATGCCCAGGAGTGGTATGGCTGGGTCAGGTAGCAAGGTCATTCCAAGTCTTCCAAGGGTTCTCCACACTGCTTTCTATAGTGGGTGTACGAGTTTACATTCCCACCAGCAGTGGATGAGTGTTCCCCTTTCCCCACAACCTCTCCAGCACTTGGTATTATTTGTTTTCTTGATCCTAGCCAGTCTTATTGGAGTAAGATGATATCTTAGGGTGGTTTTGATTTGCATTTCATCCAGATTATTCTTCCCCAGGCAGCTGCACAGCACACTGCCTCGTCTCCTTCAGGTTTCCACAACTGACTCCAAGTGAGCTGAGAACTTCTTGACCACTCTAAACACATATAGCTGTTCTGCCCACCCTGGCACTCTGTCCACTACAGTGTTAATTTTCTTGATGAAACTTATCCCTATCTAATATACTATATCTTTTACTTATTAGCATCTACCTTGCCCACAAACAAAACTTTTCCCTTGTTATTTCCTCTCACACAGTAGATCTTTTATACACTCTGGTGAAATGAATAAAATATTAAATCTCTCCTTACTACCATATCAGTGTTTCAACTTCTAGCTGCACAGCACCACCTGGAGGTCCTGCCCACACCTCAGACTCACCCTCGCTTCCTAGGTTCTGGGATCAAGTCTCCGCGGTCCCCCAGAAACAGTGGAGTGGGGTTGGTTGGGTTAGCCCAGGTTTAGACCCCTGATCCACTTCTCACAGCTAGCAAATGACACTCTCTACTTCGTGAGACTGTTATTAGATGTGAGGAAGGAGCATGACAGGACGGGGTGGACCCCAGGAGCAGTGCCTACCAGAAAGCACATGCTCAACAAATGGCCATTATCGCTATTGCTCTCACTAGTTACTTTTTTCTTTAAAATTGTCTTTAATCACTGTTGTTCATGAACTTAAGAATCATTAAGAGTGCTCGCTTCGGCAGCACATATACTAAAATTGGAACGATACAGAGAAGATTAGCATGGCCCCTGTGCAAGGATGACATGCAAATTCGTGAAAAGAAAAGAAGATAGAAAAAAGAAAAAAAAAAGAATCATTAATATACAAACTTCTTGCTTTGAGAGTTTAATGGGAACTTGGCTTCTCTTTTGGTTGGCTTGATTTCACACAGGAAGGGTTATGCCTAGGAAAATAATAGAAACAAATTTTGTTCCACTAACCCAAAATACCCACAAGAGCTGCTAGCCCAGTGGCTACTCAGTGCATCTTCCTTTAGACCCTGCAGAACCACGAATAGTAATGATGAAAATTTACCATGCAGAAGGCAGAGATGGTGCCAAGAGCTTCCTGCATGTCACATCCCTCATTCCATAGCTCCTTTTCTCTATCAGACAGGGTGCCGCGATATCACTGACATTTTAATGAAGAATAAATGAAACTTGGAGGACTTCTTAGTCACTTTTCCATTATGTAACAATACCCGAAATAATCACTATATAAAGAAAGGTTGATTTGGGCTCATAATTTCAGAAGTTCTTAATCTGCGGTTGATTGGCCTTGCTGCTTTGGGGCTGTGGTGAGCAACACATCAAGATAAGAGTACAAGTCATCTTACGGCCAGGAAGCAAAGGAGAATAAAAGAAAAGAATTAGGGTCCCACAGGCCCCTCATGACATAACTCACAACCACCTGCAGATCTCTGGTTAGCACCACTTTCTACTACTTTCATTAGAGCTATACTGGAGAAAGAGCCTTTAAAGAGGGCAGTATTTAAGGTCCAAACTATAGCAGGGATTTGAATAATTTGCCAAGCAGAGAAAATACTAGGGGTAAGTAGAGTTGCTCCTCTTTTTTTTTTTCTTTTTTATACTATCAAACTGGAAAGGTCGAATGTGAGCCCTGAGCTACTAGGGAGCTTGAGATGGTACCTACAACTGGCTTTGCCAGAATCTGTGCTTATTCACTGTTAATTCACCTCCAGGCTGCACAGATCTTCCCAAAGACCACCTGTCCTTCTGATATCTCCATCAACAGTGGGCAGGAAAAAAACACGAGGCCAGACCTGCCTGGACCCTGCCCTTGTGCCTGTTCTGTGAGATCCCCTCAGCCTCCTGCCAGAAAATTTCGCTATAGCAAAGAGTAACCCTTCCTCAGGAAATCCAGGGGCCACATAACTAAACCTGACCTCTTCCCACATTTTGGAGAGTAGTTTTTCTTTTAAAGTAAAATAATGGTTCTCATAAGTGAACAGAGACCAAAGATTTTATGGTACTCATTAGTTGAATGAGGGGACTGATTAGATGTTATAGCAGGCTCAGAGGAGAAGCCAAAAGAGCTGTAGGTTCATATAGAGTACACGAATATATATATATATATTCTTGGATATATATATATATATATATATATATTCTTGGATATATATACATTATATATATATATATATATGTATACATATATTTTCTTGGACCTTACTGTATTCGGAATGTACAGAAAATGCAGAATTACTTATGTGCACATAGGCATGACTTATTTATACTTCTATGAATTATAACCTACAGAGTTATAGAACAATTCAAAGGCAAACCACGATAAGACACCATGACCAAGGCCACTTAGGGAAGGAAGAGTTTATTTGGCTTATGATCCCAGAGGAATTAGAGTCCATCATGGTGGGGGGGACATGGTGGCAGAGGTGGCCAGAACAGAAGGCCTAGTGCTCACATCTTCAAGCAGGCACAGAAAGCAGAGAAAGACTGAAATCCAGCAAAGCTTAAGAACTCCCAAAGCCCGCCCCAGGAATGTGCTTTCTCCAGCATGGCCACACCTCCTAAAGGTTCCTTGTCCCTTCCCAAACAGTGCTGCAAACTGGGGACTAAGTGTACAACGACTTGGAGCCTGCCCTGCGGGCCATTCTCATTCAAACCACCACACAATGAAAGGCACAGACCCCCCACAGAATCAGATAATCTGAAAGGGTTTCAACATCCCATTAAAAGACCAGCACTTGGGAGGCAGAGGTAGGTGGATCTCTGTGAGTTCAAGGCCAGCCTGGTCTACATAGTGAGTTCCAGGCCAGCTTGGGCTACAGGGAGACCCTGTCTCCAAAAAAAGACCAAAAACAACAACAACAAAGCCTGTTTAGTAATTGCCTTTACTTTCCCTTGCAAATAACTGATTTCTTCCAGTTCGTCTCTCTGCTATATTCTGGTTTCCAGGAAGGAGTCTTCCTTTTTTACTGGGGAGCCTTAGATTGTGGGTTTTGGAACTAGGCCTGAGTTCAAATCTCTTCTCAGCATTGCTGCGTGGGCTCACGAACATCGTTTGGCCAAGTCCGCCTCTCACTAGAGCTGTAGGCATTGAAGTGTCTGCAGCATGACAACAGCAGAACCAAATACTTGCTGTCTACTCTGAGCAAGTTGCAGTTTCAAATTTAACTCATTCAGTTGCCTTACCATTTCTATTTTACATGTATAGAAACTGAGGCCCCTGGTCATTAAGTGTTGGACCAGATCATGTTATTGGAGTCGGGCCTCAATGTGGGCAGTCTGGCCCTGCTCTGGCACTCAACAGTGTTGCCAAGCCCGGAGCTGTGAATTGGCTGTCCGTGTGAAGTGCCAGCCATGGCACTGGATTAGGACGTGTGGCTCGTTGCTCTCCCTAAGCCCTGCTGTGTCAAGGCCTCAGGTTCCATTTGGTTGGTTGGTAGATTTTTCATGTTTTTGTTACTTTTTATTTTTAGTGAAATATACTTACAGAAAAGGTACAGCTCTGTGAATTTCCACAAAGAAAACATGAGGACACAGGAGCAGTGCTCTCAGATCATGAAGTAGAGCCAGGCATGGTGGCTCGTGCCTTTAATCCCAGCATTAGGAGATAGATCTTCAGGAGATAGAGGCCAGCCTGATCTACATAGTAAATTCCAGGCCAGCTGGGGCTACAGAGAGACCTTATCTTAAAAAGACCTTAAAAAAAAGTTGAGCATGGCAGCACCCCAGGGACCAACTGCATTGCATCTATTCCTTAGCCTGAGGGGGGCCACGCCCCTCCTCTGGAGCATAGCGTGTATTCATGGTCCTTGTGCATAGGCAATCGAGCTCTGCACTGTGTGTGTCTGTTCACGGGTATGTGTGGCTTTTGTTTGTTGATTCTCATTGCTTAATAAATACACAGTTCATTTATCTGTCCTATAATTGACAAGCATTTGAGAAGTTTTCCACTTTGTAAATATAGCATATGCTTTTTGGTCCACAGAAGCCCATGTATTGTGGAAGCTACTTAGGTTTGTTTGTTTGTTTGTTTGTTTGTTTGTTTAAGTTCCTGAGGTTTTTGGCCAAGACATTTTCTTGACTCAGGCTCAGCTGATGGGTCTGCCTGGTTTCTCCTTTGCTATAGTCAGTGATTTGTCTTTGTACTCTTCCTTCATTAGGTCAAATGTGCTGTACCACCTGCAGGCCTCTGTTATGTGTTGAGCAAGGCCTCTGGTTGACCGGTTGTATCTTTAATGTTTGCAAGTAGCCAGGTCCTTGAATCCACATCCTGGGCTCAGACAGCACTATCAACTTCCCAAGTCAGGCTCACGGTCTCAGGGAAACTCAGAAATTCCACGGTTGACCAGCTGCCCCGTAACCTTGTCCTCTCTTCAGACTTGGCTGATCTTGTTTTTCTCCTGGGGAGGTGATGCTTTCTACGCCTCCTTTTCTCTGTCCCTTGATTGGAAACACATTGCTGTTTGGCTTCCCTTCCATTGTTCTGCTCCTAAAATAGATAAAAGCAATTTTTCTCCTAACGTGAATTTTTCTCTCTGCTTTTCTCCTCTGTCCACACAGGAGCCTGGCTTTGTCAAGGTCCGTATTTCACTGTTTCTTTCTCCAGTGTTGTGGGCTCGGCCTGCCTCTCTCAGAGGTACCGTGGTCACCGGTGTTTCTGTCTCCCTTCCCCTACCCTTAGTCATTTCCTTGCCTGTGATCCCCCCCCCCGCCCCCGCGGGGGTCACAGTCCTTCTGTTTCCAGAGTGCTTGACTATGATTTTCCACCAGGAGGGCTGAAGCCCAGACCCTGCTAAAGTAGATCAGGTCAGAGATTCATACAGCGACTTAGTCAGT
This sequence comes from Rhizomys pruinosus, assembly GCA_009823505.1. Taxonomy (NCBI): domain Eukaryota; kingdom Metazoa; phylum Chordata; class Mammalia; order Rodentia; family Spalacidae; genus Rhizomys; species Rhizomys pruinosus. Next base: position 1,479,330 of record VZQC01005922.1, read on the forward strand.
GACTTAGTAAAGTACAGGCGAAAACAGAATACGAAAGCCAACCGCAAAGAAAAACACGAGTCTGATGGCCATAGGGATCAAAATACCAACAAGCGTTAGCCTTCAGATTTGGAGCTGAGCTTCATGGTAGCAAAGGCAATGAAAGAAGTAATTTTTTTTTCTTGTCACAACACCGACTGAAGTAAAACAATACAAGTTGCCACTTCACCCAAAAGCAGTGTTTTTACTCTGTCCCTTCTTGAAGAAGTAATATATTATTGCTGTTACTATAGCAATAAATAAATAAAGCCAGGTATGGTGGCACACACCTTTAATCCCAGCACTTGAGAGGCAGTAGTAGGCAGATCTCTGTGAGAGCAAGGCCAACCCAGTCTACACAGTAAGTTCCAGGCCAGACGGTGCTACATAATGAAACCCTATCTCAAAATTGTTGTTGTTGTTGTTATTATTATTATTATTATTATTATATTGTAGGTTTGAAAGAACATCTTATTCATTGTTATTTCTCTTAAACAGCTAGACTAGAATGGTCTATAAAAACTTTTAAAAGTCTAAATTGCCGGGTGTGGTGGTGCACACCTTTAATCCTAGCACTCAGGAGGCAGAGGCAGGCAGATCTTTGTGAGATCAAGGCCAGCCTGGTCTACAGAGTGAGTTCCAGGACAGCTGGGGCTACAGGGAGACCCTGTCTCGAAAAGACCAAAAAAAAAAAAAAAAAGTCTAAATTAATAAAGTTACTATTATCACTGGAAAATATGTATTGATTTTTTAAGAGACAGCAAATTGTGACTGTGTGTCACTAGCAACCCCAGCAGATGGGCACTACGGTTCCTCATGTTCAACTGTAGAAACCCACAGAGTAGCTGTCTTGAAATCAGACCCCTCAGTGAGCAGCTTCTGATTTAAACTCAATTGCCCTGACAGAGCCAGCCTCCAAGCAATCAAAATTATAAATCAAATGGGAGCGAGGGGCATTTCCACTTACCAGACAATAATACCAACCAGACTGTCTGGCAGACCATTTGGTGAACGTCGGCCAGAAGCCTGGGCAGGCTGCTCTCTACCCTGCTGGAATCTGCCAGACTCCAAAGCTAATAAACCTTTTCTGTGTCTCCCCCTTCTGGACCATGTGAACATTGCAGATTTCCTTGCTTAAGAGCATCTTCAATGACAGTACAGGATGCTGGGATGGCCACTTGGCTCTTTGCTGTTTTAGGGGAGAGGTGTACTGCCTAAACACCCATTGGAACCTATGCTCTGACAAATAGGAATGCTTGCTGGTAGATTCTGTGAGATTGGTTGTTGTCCTGGCAATTTTAGTCTGTGTGGGTCACTCAGGGCAGGGTCAAGGCAGAGCGTAGGGGAGCTAAGGGTTATTTCTAAGGAACTGGAACAAGAGTCAGGAATTATGGGTTCCAGTCCCAATAGAGGCACTTCTTCAAGTGATGGATGTCTTCACTGTGCCTGTTTTCTCATTTGCAGAAAGTAGCATTAGAGTTTACAACGTGTAACGGTCCTTCAGTCCTAAATCTTCACTGTAAATCCTTTACTGTGTCCCTCTTGGACCTCCCCTCTTCATCCAAAGCCTCCCTCTCAACTCCCTGTTCCTAGTCAATGACCCTACTGAGTATCTGCTGTGTCCAGAGACTTTCTGGCTCCAGGCACTGTCCACTCTTCCTGGAGCAAAAGCAGCTCTATTTGAGGTTCTAGGCTCATGCTAGCTGAGAATTTGAGGTTTATATAATGGGATGAGATATACTTCTTAGCCTTGGCTAAAATCCCACCCACACACTCACCCACCTCAGGATATAGTATAAGAGAAAGAACAAAATCAACAGATTGTTGGGTACTGAAGCTGGAATTTGATGTGCTGACCTTAACAGAATATGATCTTTTAAAAAGCAGTCTGTGAATGTCAGAACAGCTCTTCAAGGAAGGTATTTCAACTACCTACACTTATATGAGGGAATTGAGACCCAAGAGCTACGAGATCTGTGGTCATATTGCCAGTACAAAGTTGGGCTAGAACCTAAGGCCAGGAAGACTATGCCACACCCAAGACTTGTCCCATCAGGACCTGCAGAGTAAGTCTTGATTAAAGCACTCAGTGAAGATGTCCTAATACCAGTAAATGAATTTTAAGCTCTCTTCTTCTAGAATAATTCTACTCCATAATTTACTGAGGTTGCCTAGATGTCCCCTGCTTAAGTCTCCTGATTTGCTGGATCATCCTGTGCTATTCTGGCTATTACCCAGGTTAGGCAATGTTTGGAGTTAGGCTTTAGATGAATCTTCCCCTCCTTGCCTCAGTTTCTTTAAATATAAAAGGAAGATGGTAAGGTCCACCACACAGTGATGTTGAAGAATACAAATGATACGTGTGGGGGAAGCTTCACAGTAGCAGAATGCCGAGTATTAGAACTAGTGACATGGAAAGGAATGTACCCACCAGTTCCAGGCTCTTTTCTTCCAGGTTGAGTTACTGATTCCTCCTGTGGGTGCCAAGGAAGCCACATCTCATTCCAGGAGTACAATGCTTCAGTGACCCATCCCGCGGGTCTATCAACGGGGTCCTAGAGGAGAAGGAGAGAGGGGAAGGGGCAAGGGTGGCGAGAAATGAAGACAAGACAGGATTCTGATCAAGTCTCGTTTATTGTATAGAACACAAGTAGAATATAAAGGTTAGAGAACATGGAAGCATTGCTAAAACACAGGGCACCTCAGTGCTTACATATGGAAAGAATGTGCAGATACAGATCTTTACTTAAGGTGAACATTTGCAACATCTCCTGTGAAGTTACTCAATGGACTGCAACCTCCTTGTGATAATTTCAGTGCTGGGAATCTGTTAGTGGAAAATTACTAGATGGCTAAACTCGTCTGAGAGCCCCACACTTCAGGGGGCCAGAAGCTGTGAAAGGCATGATGGTAAATGAGGGAGATGCAGCCCTTGGTCAAAGGAAGCCAAACAGCCAGCAATGGTGAGAAGCGAAGGTACAGTGGCTAATGGTGCTTTCCATTGAGCCAATGGCAAGGCCCTGAGGAAAGCCAGGCCCAGAGGATCCTGGGATGCCCATAAAGATGTGGTCCAGTTGTGGACACCAAGAAATTCCTGAGGGAAGTGTGGGGGCTGGAGGTCCTGAACACCCCGGCTGAGAGAACGAGCAGATATGTCTGTTGCTCTTAATGTGATCTCATGCATGAACTTGGTGTTGGCTGGAGAATTGTTATTTACTTTGGAGCACACTCAGTGACACATGAAATCAGCTCCATGAGAGTCTAAGGCAGGGTGTCTGTGGTGGAGAGCAAATCTGTGAACTGATTCCAAACAAAAAAGGACAATAAAAAGAAATTACTGGAAAATGAAATGAGAAACAGCCAAATCAGTCTCTACTGTGTTTAGGGAGACAAGTGCTCCAGTGTGTGCTTAGTTTTCAACTGCTCTAAGGTTTCAAATACCACCATCATACCCATGTTCATCTTAGGAAACCCAGACAGTCTGCAGATCAGCCCCAGGCTGTGGATATACTTAGAGCACCGAGTGCTCCTAGCTCTGAATCATCTGGAAATGAATATCCACAGCTATGGCAGAGGGAGCAATTTGTAACAATGGACAATTTCCAAAGAAGCATAAAAGAAAATTCATCGCCTTTAATCCTAGCACTTGGGAGGCAGAGGCAAGAGGATCTTTGTGAGTTCAAGACCAGCCTGGTCTACAGAGTGAGTTCCAGGACAGCTGGGACTACAGGGAGACCCTGTCTCGAAAAGACAAAAAAAAAAAAAAAAAAAAGAAAATTCATAGCACTTTGTCAACACCACATTTACCACATGACACAGTCACATTAAAAATATGTATGAGTGCACCAATGGCCATCTCTAATATATAGTTTTGAGTTTCTCAGAATCGTCATTTTCCTACTTTAGCATGTTCTATCAGAAAATGGAAAGCAAGGAATAATGGTGCATTGCTGTATTTTTATGAAACTCTGCCACAGCTATTCTAAGACTTCATAGTGCATTATTGAGAAAAACATATCCAAAAATGGCAATGGACAGGGGCCGGTCTTTTGAAACTGGGGAAGAATTGGATGAGGGTCATCATGTCATTCCTTCCTGTTTATTTTCAGTTTTGAATGTTAGCTGACTTTCCTAATATTTGTTATAGTTGTTTGTTTTTATTTCAGCTGTGAACAGAACTGTATCTTACTTGAATAAAAATAATAATTTCTGTTGCAGCTAAATACTAGATTAGGAGCATTAGTAATCTGGCTTCAAAATTATCCTCTCATTAGGAAACATTGCATAGGTAATGAAGGACTAACCCTACTAAGTCCAGAATAAGCTGTGGTTTTAAAAAAATGGAATGATGTTCAACATGATTTCCAGAACCTCTACATTCTGCTGAGGGTCACGCTGCACAATCTGCTGCTGTGTAAACCAGTTTTGGAATAGTTATTTTGGGGATTGCCTGCAGAAAATAATTAGAAGAGAAGTAATACAAAATTTTGTTGGTGAATGCTGATAATAAATGCCACTAAAAGTTCTAAGGCTGATGATTCTGTTAATTTTAAACACCCTTTACCATAATGACATAGTCACATCATTTAAACCATTTGAACTGTTCAGTGTGTGTGTGTGTGTGTGTGTGTGTGTGTGTGTGTATGGTGTATTCACCTGTGTGTGTGTTGTATTCACCTATGTGTGTCTGTGTGTGTGTGTGTGGCGTATTCAACTGCGTGTGTGTGTGGTATATTCACCTGTGTGTGTGTGTGTGTGTGTGGTGTATTCACCTGTGTGTGTGTCTCTGTGTGTTGTATTCACCTGTGTGTGTGTCTGTGTGTGTTGTATTCACCTGTGTATCTGTGTGTGTGTGTGGTGTATTCACCTGTGTGTGTGTGTGGTGTATTCACCTGTGTGTGTGTGTGTGGTGTATTCACCTGTGTGTGTGTGTATGTATTTGTGTGTGTGTGTGGTGTATTCACCTGTGTGTGTGTGTGGTGTATTCACCTGTGTGTGTGTGGTATATTCACCTGTGTGTGTGTGGTGTATTCACCTGTGTGTGTGTGTGTGTGTGGTGTATTCACCTGTGTGTCCCTCACTGTTTCTGGAGTGGCTGCCAGCCAGCAAGCCCCAGGGATCTTCTTGTCTCTATCCCCTACAGCACTGGTCCTGAAGCTCAGGACCCCACACGTGCACTGCAAGCACTCACCCACCAGGGCATCTCTGCATCCCCAGACTCTCACGCTTTGGATGGCATATTCAAAATTACAAAGACTCCGAACAAATTAAACACTGCTGACAAGATTATGTTGCAATGCGATTGCAGCTGAAATGAGGTTGTCTTGGCGAGTCCACAGAAGCAAATGCAGTTGTGTGTTTGCTCACTTAGTCACCAGGACCACAATCTAAACTGAATCTCTGCTGCCACTTATGGAAGGAGGGTTTATTTTGGCTCGCAGCACCTGTCTGCCTTCACTTCTTCCTGGGCAGGCACATCTACCCCTGCTTACATCCTCTGCTGATCAGACTCCATCTTCTTTGACCTTCCAATGTGGACTGAATACCATTGACTCTCCAAGAATCTTTTACACTTTCAGTACAAAACTGGGACCACTGAGACATCCAGCTTGGTAAGCTTAGCAACCAGCAGGTTCTCAGCCACTCTGCCATGCAGATGGCCATTGTTGACCACCCAACTCCTATCATGTAACTAATCTAATAAATCTCCTTTTATAATACACATATATATATATATATATATATATATACATTCTACTGGTTCTGTTACCTTAGCAACCCCACCTAATACTAAGTGCTATCATTAAACTGTCTAAAAACTTTAGATTTATGGAAATAATGAAAATAATATTTTTAAAAATGTGTAAATTAATATAATCTGTGAAACAAATAACTGGTGTGTGGGAAAATCCAGTTTGAATTAGGGGCTAGTTCTCAGCTAGCACCCCTCAGGGCACAGTGTGGAAGTCATGGGATTCCTCTGACCCCACCCCAAGAGGGGGCAAGCAAGGTGGCCCAGGTACATGATGCTAGGCGGAACAGCAGTATACAGCAGTATACAGTGGCACATAACTGGGGGTCTGTGATTGGCTCTGGGAGCTGATGTCATTTTGCTTATAAGAGTGACTTGCAGCAGGCAATAAATCAAATTCTCCATTACCATCATTGTACAGAATTCAGGCCAAAGCTCCATATGCTGGCAGAATGTTGCCTGTGTTTTCTTTAGTGGGGAGGTCAAGTTGGTAGGTATGTGATGCGCTGTACATCAGGGGACTTAGAAACTGCTCCTGGTATGGCTGTCTAAGAGCTACGTAGGCTTTGGCAAAATGTCCTTTAACCTCTAAGTCTTCAAGGTTTGTAGGTGGTATATTGTGTCCACTTTAGCCCTCTATAATTCTATGAAAACATACAATTCAGATACAGTTTCCCACAAATTCCTGAGAAAAAGTAATTTCTACAAGACATTTATCCTATTAAACCTAAAGCCAATTTTATTTCCATGATCTGCAATTATAATTGTAATTGTAATTCTTTGGAAAGAATGGGATAATTAGCTTCTTTTCTCACTTTTGCTTTCTTGTGATTATGAGAAAATCTCCTAAGATCACTTTTAAATTTTCTGCATTTTTATCACAAATAGCCATGAGCTTTGAGAAAGTGCCAGCTTTGAGGTACATATCTTCATTAAATTGGACAGAAAGTTATGCCAGGAGTGGTGGCGCACATCTTTAATCCTAGCACTTGGGAGGCAAAGGCAGGTGGATCTTTGTGAGTTCAAGGCCAGCCTGGTCTACAGAGCAAGTTCCAGGACAGCTGGGGCTACAGGGAGACCCTGTCTCAAAAAGACCAAAAAAAAAAAATGCTTATAACCCAATTAAGACATGTTCATAAGACTCATAAAACCTTACGAAATGCTTATAAGAAACATGTTAATAAAGGCTTCAGAAAGCACCAAGCAAGACAATCTGAAAGTATGATTTGCAACCTGGAAAACCAAACATACCTGACAGGTTGTGAAGCCAGACGGCATTAAACAGCTAAGAAAATCAGATGGTCTTTGGCACCTGAATTCAGTAACTCTCCTGGGCACACAGAGCTAGTTGTAGACAAGTGAAGATAATTCAGTTAACACCAAGGAGCTTGGCAAGGGCCATCATGCAACCATGGATATTGAAAGCTCAATCTAGTCAACCTTGGGCATATGTAAGTAATGCGGTCCAAAGTGATAAGGACCCACTAATTTCAGTATTGAAAATGTTTTCCTGCCGTTGTCATTTGTTGCTGGCTCAAATTGTGGGCAAATGTAGGCTGCACCTGCTTACCACCGTGAACTGACCTGTTCACCTGCATGTCCTTTCTTGATCCCACCCCAGGGATGGGGATACACATGATGTGAACAGTCTGGGAATGGCTGCTGGGAGGTGATTTCACACTGTCTATATAGGGGACTTGTTACATAAGAATAAACAGATTTTCTGTGATCTGTACCATCTGACCTGATCCCTGGCCGTTAATTTGCACGTACACATTCCTTCTGGCCAGCATGACAGCAGGACCAGCAGGACCATCAGCCCTGCAGTCGGATTTCTAGCCAGCTGTTTGGCCGCAAGCAGTGATCAACTCCTCTGCTGGGTACTTAGCCATGGCACAATCAATTGCACAGCAGGTTGGCTGTGAAATAATCAGTTTTGTAGCTGCATGGTGGCTGTGGGAACCATCAGTGCCAAGAAGAAGCCACAGGCCAGCAGCCCTGCTCAACAGCAGTACCCATAACAGGTGCCCAATAGTGGGGCATTGAAGCTGTCTGGAACCACTTCTCCCCTACACAGAAATACCAATGGGAAGTCCTACCTCAAGACAGTGCCACAACCAATCTAGGTGCCTGCAAGAAGTGTCCATCCTTGGACTATAAAAGAGGGACCAGGAGCCACCAGCAGAAAGATTGCACCCTCTGATCATCAAGGAGAAACAGAAATCTGAGAAAAGGCCACTTCGCAGGGAGCTGACACACAGGGTGACACAGAAGGGACTTCAGGCTACTTGAGTCACAGGTGCAGAAGGTGCCCCACTATTCCTGTGGGCATCTCTCTGGGTTCTTTTTTTTTTAATTAAAACAACCTCTCACAATCTGTCCTAATGAAAATTGTTTCCAGGTTTCACTTAACTCTGGCATGAGAGACTTTTCTGCCTCTCTCCTCCCAGCTGTGAGAAGAATCGATTATTATGCAAATAACTCTTTATGGGACCTGCTTGGTGGCTTTCTTTAACTGACTAACGGGTGTGAGATCTTTTGGAAGAATATTCTTTGTCCCCAAAAGCAAGGATAAAGAGTAAAATTAATTAAAGTACCAAAGCCAAGTATAATCATAAAATCTTTAGGGGCTGGAGAGATGGCTCAGCAGTTAAGAGCACTGACTGCTCTTGCAGAGGACCCAGGTTCAATTCCCAGCACCCACATGGCTACAGGTGAATCCGACACCCTATTCTGACCTCCGCGGCATTGCACGACATGGGTACACTAACCTACATGCAGACAGTACGTTCATACGCATAAAAAATAATAAATAATTTTTAGCATTCTCTTTCACCTATGAGATGATTTAACCTAAAAATTAAGTTGGCTTCCCAAGTTAATCACATACAATCACCCAAAACAGCATGGGTGAATTTGATGAAATCTGTGCCTTGATTCCACCCTATAGATATGTATAATACAACTGCTTTCTGGAGACTGATGGGTCAAAAAACAAAAACCTAAAAGAAAGGGGGGGGTGATACAGATAGATATGCAACCTTTTTGTCAAAAACCTTGCAATTCAAATCTTAAAACTAACTATGGGGAAAGATTTGTATGTTCTAATGGGTTAAAATGTCACCTACTTAATGGCTGGGAAAGAAAAGATACAGCTTTGCATTGAGTAGGATGTACCATGGCCCGTCTGAACATTGAAAGGAAGAAAAGCCTCAGATTGCTACAAACATCAAACCCCTCTGTGGATCTACTTGTAACAACTATTTGTAATGAGTCCTAATGAAACTTACCTTCTAGATGCCGCAAAGGTTTTAATACAAGAGACTTTCTTACCTCCCCCCATAGAACAAGGAGAAATATGATGATGATGAGGTCGTTCTCCAACTGTAAATTGGAGACAACTATTATAGAGGTAATCTCTTATAAAACTGGTAAAACTGCCTTCTTTAATTGACTAATAGACATAGGAACTGTGAAAAGGATTATTCTCTATTCAGAACCAAATATAATACTAAAGTCTCCTTAAGCTATGCACTTAAGCAAAATATATTAATACAGGAGCTCTGACATCAGCAATGGATTATTCTACCAAGGAGATGTTGGTCAGGGGATCCAAGCCCCCACAAAAGGTAAAGGCTCCTTGCTTCTAAACTGGGATACCTGCAAGAAGAGAGGCAATAAGGCCCTGCTGTCAAAAACCTGACATTAACATGGGAAAGATGTATTGAGACCACACATGCAAGTGTACAGATGGCCTCTGGAATACTAGAGAGTGTTACCAAAGGCCACTAAACCAATAAAGCAAATATGGGTCTCCTTGAGTCAAGCAAGACTCCTTCGTCAGCACCAGCTACACCTCACCTGCCTGGAAATACTGTGCAGCAGAGTCAGCCAAATGCCTGTATATCCCAAATCTAATTGGCTATTAGCTCTCTCCTTGGAGGAATAACCCACGGCTGATGCCACAAGCTTACATCCTCTAATGGTTAGGAGATGTTATAAGCCACAGTAAGACCCTGTCATATTTAACAGAAAAAAATGTAATTCATGGATTAACATACCATCCAAACATCTGTCTATACCAAAGTAACCTACCATAATAATTAGTACTGTTTAAATACCTATATATCTAATTGCTTGTGCTTCATTAGTAGGATTGAAAGGTTATTCCCTGGACAAACTGTCGTCCCATGAAAGGAAACAGCCAGAACTGACCAGAGTCCAAGACAACAGCTCCAGAGAAAGTAGACTGTTTTTCTTCTCATCCACCTGTGCCCCTTTTCTAAGCCTAGGGAACAATCTTTGGAAGAGGGGGCGCGGTAGAATGTAAGGGCTGCGATTGGGGCAAATGGTGAAACTACAGCAATATAGTCTGGACACTCATTTGATCAACTTGACTGAACATACAAGGCCCCCCTGCTGGATGGTGGGACCCATGGGCTGTGTGGGTTTGGGCACAACTGCTTGCAAATTGGTTTTACATGAAGGATGCTTGTACTCATAAATTATCACTTATTGTTAAAAAATGAAAAAAAAAAACTGAGAGAAAGATGCAGGACAGTTATGGCAGAATGCATTATCTGAGATGGGGTGGGGTGGGGTGGGGGGAAGGAAAGGGGAAATATGCCTGAATTGAATTGGAAAATGATGTATGAAATACACAAAGCACCAATAAAAAAAAACTGGAAAAAAAATAATAAATAATTTTAAAAATTCTATAAGCTTTATGGTTAAATAGAACATTTTAGTAGAGGAGGACTTCAATGCTAGTTATGGGCTACTTTAACAAGGAGCTGTTGGCTAGGGGGGTCCTTAAAGTTCTCCCAAAACAAAAGTTATTTGCCTGTGATGTTGGGGTACATGCAAAAACAGACAGTAAGACCTTACTGCTGAAGGTGTGCTGTTAGCATGAAAAGGAAAAATTGTGTTAAGAACCTCAATGGTGTTAAGACTGCAAATGGACAGCTGAACTTCATGAAGCCAGAGTGTTATGCAGATCACTGGGAGAAATGGTCTCCAGAGTTACGCAAGACTCCCGAGCTACACACCTCACTTGCCTGGGAAGAGCACAGATAGTGGCAGCCTAATATTTGCACACCCCCAAAATTCTAATTGGATGCATGGTCTGCTCCTTGGGGGTGGGGGGCGTGTAGCACACAACTGATACTAAAAGCTTGCACCCTCTAGTGACTAAAACATTATAGGCCACAATAGGAAGCTATTACCATGCCTTTATACAAAAGGCCACAGTTCCTAGACTAAAATACCTTGCAAACATGTCTGTGCCCATAATATGACCTGTCATGATAGTTAATGTTTGTTTGCCTGTATTTCTTGCTATTTAACAAAGGACCCCTGGATGAGCTGCCAGCCCATTGGAAGCAAAGCTTGGACAGACCAGAGGGTCCATTGTGTCACTTCAAAGAAAAATAGATCATTTTACTTCTCGCCCTCTCTTGCCCCCTTCTCTAAGGCCCAGGGAACACTCATGGAAGAGGGGGTGTGCCAGTTTCATAAGGGCTGAAGAGATGAGGGTGAATCATGTGATCACAGCAAATACGGACTAAACCTTTATTCAATCAGCATGCTTGTGTATGCAAACCTCTCCAAATGGACTAAGGGCCGCTGGGTTGTATGAGGAATTGGGCATAGATGCTTGCCAATTGGGTTTACATGAATAGATAGTATTTATGTTTATTGCTTATGTTAGATAATTGGTTTACCCTGTATTTGGTTTATATTTGGGCATTAATCAGTCTTAGTACTTCTATGAAATAGGCATGGGCATTCAGGCTAGACAAATGAGATTGGCTACCACTTCTATGAAGTAAAAAACAAAGCAAAATTCAGGCCTGCCCTGCCCCTCCCCCCACCCCCATGCTCAAAACAGGTTTGACCACCTTGGCTTGGTCCTGGACAGATGGCTGTTCAAAGCCCAGTTTCTTTTATAATGCTAACTCCTTCCCTGGGCTTGCCCGGGTTCTCAAACAAAACAAAACCAGAAAGGGGATGTGTGGGCAAACGCAGGCTGCACCCCCCTCCCCGTGAGCTGACCTCTCACCTGTCTGCCCCTTCCTGATCCCACCCCATGGACAGGGATAAGGTGTGATGTGAGGGGTCTGGGACTGGCCACTGGGAGGTGACATCACACTGCCTATACAGATGACTTGTTGCATCAGAATAAATGGATTTTCTATGATTTGCACCATCTAACCTGATCTCTGGGCTATTAATTTGCATGCATTCCTTTTGGCCTGCATGACTGGACCGTCATTTCCAGCCAGCTGTTTGACCATGAGCAGTGATCAATTCCTCAGCTGGGTATTTAGCCATGGGACAATCAATTCCACAGTAGGCTGACTACAAAATCATAAGTTTCATAGCTTCATGGTGACTGTGGGAACTATCAGTTCCAGGGAGAAGCCCTCCTCAACAGCAATGCCCACATCAAATAAAGATTAATGATTCTCCATCACCATTGCTCAGCCGTATGTAGTACAAACGTCCACGGAAAGGTGGCAATGTCCCTCCACACCTCTCTGAGACATGTGTCTATGCATCTGTGGGAAGTCCTGAGACTTCTCCAGGCCTTGCTCTTATAGTGAACCCAACAGGTAAGGACTGTCCCCTATGCTTAGAAAGCCCTTCCAGCTCAGTGAGGTTCTGAAGTTCTGAGGTACTCGAGACCTGATGCTGACAGTAAATTTGAGTGTGAAGAGAGTTGGGGGTAGATCACAGTGTTAAAGAGGCAGAGATTTTACAGCCTTGGTAGAGAAATGCTCAGTGTGCTCAGTGTAGACGTCAGTTGCATTGTTCTGGAATGACAGTAAAATGAGTTCTGGAGGGGGCTGGGGAGATGGCCTAGCAGTTAAGAGTGCCGCCGACCGCTCTTGCAGAGGACCCGGGTTCGATCCCCAGCACCCACATGGCTGCTGAGAACCGTCTGTAACTCCAATTCCAGGAGAACTCCAGTTCCAGGGGAATCCAACACCCTCTTCTGACCTCCGCGGCATTGCACGACACGGATGTACAAACCTACATGCAGACAGTATATTCATACACATTAAATAATTAATTAATTAATTAATTAATTAAAAATGAGTTCTGGATTTGGGGTCAGAAGGCCTGGGTTTAAGTCTGGTTGAGACCCAAGGCTTCTACTCTGACCCCTGAAGAGTCATCCTCTGCAGAGCGGCTTAAAGTGAGTATCTCAGAGCATAAATTAGGTCACATCATTCTCCTGCAGAAGAAACCTTACAGGGACTTTTGATTACATACGCATCTGTGGTGTGCTGGTAAAAGTTTGACAACAGGCTCTCTTGGAGGGAGATCTGAGAGAAGAGCTTAGATTTGTAACAATTGCTCCTGTCTGTGATTTAAATGCTTCCATAAACTACCAACTTGTTATTAACTGGGTCTGAAAACCTGAGAATTTACCAAGTAATTCACAGAGGCTAGAATGACCCTGATTTAGCATATTCTTCTACTTAAATCCTGAATCTTCCTATGGCCACCAAGGCCCAGAATGGTTTCCCCCTGTGTTGCTAACTTGGCCCTGTTTCAAGGTTCCCACTAATACCATAGTCTTGCTGTGCACTTCTTTAGACTCACTAAGCCCGATTACACCTGGCGGGGGGGGGGGGTCTTAACTTCTGGTTCCATATCTTAAACTTTCTGCTCCAGATTTTCACTAATATTTTTTGCCAGTTTGACCTTAACTTCAGTATCTCAGAGAAGCTTTACTTGAGAATCTAATCAGAAATACAGCCCCTCCCACCTTCTTATGGTCTGACTTATTTCCTTTGTGCTCCTTAGCGCCTTCTGAAATCACCACGTTCACTGCTTGTTACTTTATTTGCTCTGTTTTCAAATATAGGTGCACAGGAATAGGTGCTTAGCACAGGGCTAGCCATGTTGTCTGTGTTCAACAAATATCCATAGGAGAAATAATGGATTATAAAGCAAGAATAACTTCTTTCCGTAGTGCAATAGAGAGCATTTGAGCATTAGAAAACTACACATCATTCTGAAGATGAATGAAATTCATTTGAGACCATTTTTAAGTTGGCATAGCTTTGTTCTGATGTGGGATAAGTATAGAGAGAACTCTTAAGGCAAGATCTAGAATAGTCCCAACTTCAAAATTAAGTATTTGAAAGACATCTGCACCAAGAAGGAGGTAGAGAAAGAAATAAAAAAAAAAGAAAATGTGTACTTGGCCCATTCCATTTCCAAAAGGTCTCAGGAAACAATCAGCAGACAAAAATTACAATTTTAGTGTACCATATGAGAAATAGCATAGATTTTGGGATAAAGCCAAGGAGTTCAAATATCTGAGTGGGGATTCCCACGCTCATTGGGAATCAGCTTTATAGCCTGAAAAGTAGTGAATAAGTTGTACATTACATGATTTTTGTGAAGTTTAGATGTGCACTAGCCTGCCCTACGGTCTTTTTTTTTTTTTTTTTTTTTTTTTTTTTTTTTTGGTCTTTTCAGACAGGGTCTCAGGGAGCCACCAGTGTCCTGGAACTCACTCTGTAGACCAGGCTGGCCTTGAACTCACAAAGACCCGCCTCCCGAGTGCTGGGATCAAAGGTGTGTGCCACCACACCCAGCTTGATATCATCCTTTTCAACTTGCCTTGAAAACCACATGCAACAGTGATGTGAAAGCCACTCCTGCATTGTCAGAAGCTGGGGTTTCATTTCTCTTTGTCTATTTGTGATGGTTCCTAGAGTTACATGACTAGTAATGGCAGCAACTGCATTTGGAGAAGCTGGTAAGTGTGCAAGAAGACTTGTTGCCCAGGCAAAAAGTGCTAATTTTAGCATCAAAGGAAGTATCATTGGGCTCTTAGCAATTCGATTGGTTCGAATATGGAACCACTCAGGAAAAGAAAAAAATTTGTAGATAGAACCGCACATAAAAACCCCAAATAGAGATGATAGAAAAGTGTGTTCTGAGCCCCCTCGTTTCCCTTCAGCAATGAGTGAGGGCTCAGGCTGACTCAGTGTTTTGAGGCCTGAAGGCTGCCAGTTGAGGCACAATTTATACCCAAATATCTTTTCAGTGACCAAATCGCATGTTTGATCTGAAATTGTGTCATATATACAATAAATTTTCTTTGATGTAAAGGGGGGAAATGTTGTTTATGAAGACAAATTTAAAAACAGAAATATTGGAAAGGGTTTTTTTAGAGTTATTCTGGTGTGATCCATATGTGCAGGTTTTTCTGCTGAGCTTCTGATTGGCAAAGGGTCATTCAAATAAAATCAGAATTTGCACAGCTTTGAAGAGAAGTCAGCCCCAGTAAAATCAAACAGCTCCTGGACTTGAGAGAATGGACCAGATCCAGCAGATAGTCTATGGCCTTGGGCGAAACAGCCCTCACACACTTCAGTTTCTACCTAGTAAACGAGACTTCTCTGCCTGCCTCACTTGCCTGGATGGGTGAGTAGTAGAGGCTGTGAAGAAAATACCGAGTGAGAAAGAGATTTATGGTGGAGATCATCAGCCATGGACCTGGTCCCGCTTGAGGATGAGTGCGGCTGGACTGGCTAGTTTTCAGAACATGAACTCGAAAGCCTTTCCATGTGACTCTCTCTCTCTCTTAGGCTCTGCTTAAATCTAGCTTGACTGTCTGATACATACCACCTGCCTGATCCTGTAAAGCTTCTCATTTGGGATCATTTGGAACCCAAACCCCACTGTCTGCGTAGGGCCAACTTCACATATGGGTGAAGTGAATGTGCCACTTTAGAGATATCTGGAAGGCATTTCTCCTCCCTCTTCCTCTCGTTCCACAAGCCTAGGTTGCTAACGCTGAAAGCTTTGTATATAAATTCCCTAGAAAAACAAACCTTTGTTTGGAAGACAGCATTTCATGCCTTGGCTGTGTCCTATACCTTAAGTAGACATGTTTATGAGTAAACTTTTAAAAATGAGCAGTTTTTGCTAACAGAATCTGGGAGATTGACCACGTGAACTGTGTGGGTAGGAGAGGGAAGCTCTCTACTCAATAGGTAATAAGCAATAAAAATAGATATGTAAGGGTTTATTTATCTACAAAAGGGAGATAATACTGCCTCAGTTAAATGAAATGATTGTATAACTGAAGGTCTCACAAACTCCAACTCATTACCACCTTTAATTTAGCAAGTCTTTTTGACAGTATATGTCAGAACACCAACTCCAGAGCGAATACGAGATATCATAGTGAGTCCAGGTGTAGTGGCACACACCTTTAATCCTAGCACTTGGGAGGCAGAGGCAGGTGGATCTCTGTGAGTTCAAGGCCAGCCTGGTCTGCAGAGTAAGCTCCAGCCAGCTGGGACTAAAGGGAGACCCAGTCTCAAAAATACAAAAAAAAAAATATATATATATATATATATATATATATATATATATATTCCATAGTGAATCCATTTAGCATTATCTCAGGGGGCTATGTAAAGAGTAAAAAAAAAAGAAAATGCTTGAAACACAAAACAACAATTTCGAATGGTTAGTAGACCTGAGAGGAATAGTCCATGTAACCATCCTCAGTGATGAAACTTCTGTGGCACCTTTGACCATTGACAAAAATAGGATCTTTGGCACATTCAAAAGTGACAAGAGCATAACAATGGGTAGAATTCTGAACAGATAACAGGATTTTCAAACACATGTCCAACAGCTTACTGAAAAGCCAATGGTATATCAAATTCCTCAGGCTAAGCCTGTAGAGATATACAGGGTTGTTTAACGAGGCCACGCAGAGTGAAAAGCCCTCCAATTATCCAGGTATTTTATTCTTCTTATTTTTATGTATACAAGTGTTTTGGCTACACGTATGTAAGTGTACCACATACATGCAGTACCTATAGAGGCCAGAAGAGGGCCATATGAGCACTGAGAATCAAACCTCGGTTTTCCACAAGAGCAGCCAGTGTTCTTAAGCACTGAGCCATCTCTCCAGCCCCAACTTCCCATCCTTCCATGCCCCCCACCTCCATCTCCCATTTTCTCCAAGAAACATTTATGCTTACATTATCTATATACAACGTTTCAACCATTTACTTTCCTATAAAGGCACATTTATATGCATATTTACA
Organism: Rhizomys pruinosus; assembly: GCA_009823505.1. Taxonomy (NCBI): domain Eukaryota; kingdom Metazoa; phylum Chordata; class Mammalia; order Rodentia; family Spalacidae; genus Rhizomys; species Rhizomys pruinosus. The sequence goes on from VZQC01005922.1 coordinate 1,496,193, forward strand.
TATAAACTATGCATAGGTATTCTGAAGTATTGGATGATTAAAGGACACCTATTAAAGTTTCTTCTTTTCCACTATCCAGCTCCAGAGAGAGCAATGTAAGTGTGCACTGAGAATCATCCAATGAATTATCCTTGCTGTCAGGATTCAAAATTACTTGATTATCTAGGCCTGAATACAAACAGATTTGGGCACACGGGTATACATCTATCCTTAAACCATATACATCAAATAATTTTAAGCTCAAATATGTCCTTTCTTTGTAATGTTCATTCTTTAATTTTTATTATATCTGTGAGCTAGACTGTCTACTTAAGCTGAGCTTGACAGTAGATAAGAACAGTCAGATTGGGAGTGAAGAGAAGATAGAGAAGGATAACAAAACAGATCCTGCACTCAAGAAGCATACATACATTTTACATTCATCAACTTCCAGTAGGATGAAAAGGATTTTCAAATGGGACATGGCTTTTGGCTCAATGGAAACATTACATATTTGTAATGAGTTTAAGTTAGCTTTTTTTATCATATTATTGTATGCAGATAAAGAAACAGTGGTATTTTATTTTCCTACATTACAAAGTAAGTTGACGAGTAACATCAGGTATTATATTTACTAAGAACAAAGAAATAAAAAGGAGTTATTCAGTTGGTGACTGAATATTAACTGTATGTTAGATTTTTATTCAATTCCTTCTAGAGAGTTACTTCTAAGATATACATTTTATCCATGGCCCTGGGGATTGAATGAACTAGTTAATTGTTAAGTCTGTAAGGTAACTATTAAACCTGAGGTAGAATAAAGAAATTACTTGAAAGGGTTCTACCTTATGTTCTTTGGAAGAGTGGGATTATGGGAAGAAAGGGAAGGAAACCGTGTCAAGGGAAGAGACTAGGGTTGAGAGAGGAGCACTCTTTAAAACTTGGGGCCACTAGTTTGCAGCTTTAGATACAGAGAGCTTTCTCTCTCCCAAATCACTAAAGGAACAAATCAACAATGCAAACAATTTTTTAAGAAAAAAATTTTTATTTGAATTTGAAGTATACCCTGTGATTTTTCCCCAACACCACATTAGAATTCTACTTATAGTTTACTCAGCCTAATACTAATTAGGTTTGTATTGCCTGAGCTGACCTACTGCAATCAAAGTACATGTCTGAAGCATGAGTTGAGAGTGTGGAAGGATAAGCTCACGTCTAAACTTTTGTCTCCAACAGTTTACATGTGTCTCCATCAGAAGTAACTGAGCATAATTTCAGGAAAAGTCCAAAATGGAATTTGTGTTTTTCCAAAGTCTATGATTGTTGCTGCCCGCCCCACCCCAAATGCACATACAAAAATGAAAGTTCCTTTATCCACTCTAGGAGCATTCCTGGCCCTGCCTACTGTGACACTGATTGGTCTGACCTTTCTAATAACATTTAAATGCCCTGGGGACAGGGCAGTGGAGAGCCAGCAGGAGACCAGACAGGTTTTGTTGATGGGCGGCTGTCCCCAAAGCATGTTTTGTAGGATCAGTCCTTAGGGCTTCAGTGTCTTCACTATTCCCCCCCAAACTCCTTTCCCTTGCACCCAGACACTCTGGTGTGGGCAAAGATAGATGCCCATCTTGTGACAAGCCATAGGAGGTTTGTCATTGAATGCATTAGGCCATCAGATGTTTACTGTAAGGCTGACACTGCCCAGCTAGGATGGCTTTCATGTGAACTGCTGGTGAACTGCTCCAGAGTCCCTACTGATCACCTTCTTTACTGTTTGAGACACTTGTCTGACTTTCTTGGGGTGAAAATTATTTCCGCAAGGTTGTTGGCCTCGTTTGGGTGCAAGGACAAGTCATTTATTTTTGGCATGTTTTCAACACACCTTCTTTGCAGTGTCTTCACGTGGAATCGTTTCAAAAGTGTGACCAGGACAGCTTTCATCATCACCATGGCAATGTACTTTCCAGCACAGCTGCGGGGCCCAAAGCCAAATGGCTGAAAATATCTGTAGGGAACCTATGGAAACGACCATGTGATTAGCCACAGCCTTTCTTTGAGTCACTCTGAAAACACTTGTCAGTCAGAATACCCTGTTTGGAACCTCAGTCATCTTGCTTCTTCATGTGACATACTGTGTTAAATAAGCCCTTTTGTCATCCAGGGTGATTCATCTCCAATGACACAGACCCAATCTCAGACAGTCCCCCAGCTTTTTGTGTAAATGAGCTATGGTAAAGCAGTGCACACTGCTTCAGACTGAGCCATGTTAGATGACTAAGAGCTTTGTAGAACAGCCGCAGCTTTCCTAGTGCTCTGCAAGTCACTACGACAAAATTGGTTCTTGTGTGAACCCACAAAACTTGACAATACAGGTGGGTAAAAGATATGGATAGCTGGCTTTTAAGTGTCAAGCTTCCTGTGTATGTGAGAGGCAGGGTCCTTCTGACCCTCTCGCCTCAGCCTCCTGGGTGCTGAGATTACAGGAGTGTAACTCTGACACCAAATGTTCTAAAAGCATTAATACAGAAAATTAATGAGGATCACATGTGTTTGTCCTGTCAAATCTAGATTTACATGACCCCTGAATATACTAGAAGAGCAATAATTTTGTTGATCATTGATTGATTTACATGGCGTTTTGCTAGATTGCTTTCTAGAAACAGTAAATTAGGGCATGGGGTTACCATTGGCATTGTATATTATCCACACATGGAAAAAGAGGGGTGCATAGGAGTTATCTAGAAATTTCAGATTTAAGAACATTGTTGTCTAAAATTTAATATAACGGAAACAAAAATTTCTCCTATACATCAACTATAGGAAAAAGGGGTACCATTTCCTTAAATTGTTAAGTTGTATTTAGAATAAGACCATTGCTTGAAGCTATTTGCGATAATAAAGGCAATAATAAAACTCAATTTTTAGCTAAAGCAGAAATCGATTTCCTTTGCTTAGCTGGGGGGTATGGCTGACTGTAGATGACACCAAAGTGATAGGTTTAAATGGAAGCTATTAATTGCCTTAAATAAAATTTAGCTAAATTAAGGAATTTTCACATTTTACTAAGTGGCAAGTATAGAAGCATTTTGCAGAGCCAGAGACCCAGAACCTTTGGTTTGGGAATGGATGTGGTAGCTGTGTTCTAAGCTATGGGCCACATGAGCTCTAACAAGGTAGCAGAAGGGCCTGGATATGGAGAAACAAATGTGGGGGTTGGGGGGAAACAGAGCTGGAGCAGATATAACACCTGACAGCATCAGAAGGGAGACATTCAGTTTTAAGGAAGGACTCTTACATTGTTCTCAAAGTTTTCAAGGGTAAATTCATTGGGCTTGGGGAAGTACTCGAGTCTGTGCATTCTCCCGATATTGAGGATGATGTTTGTTCCCTTTTTCACCGGGTAGCCATCGATCACATCATCGTCCAAGGCTCTGCGCATGACCAAGTCCACTACAGGCTGATACCGCATACTCTCATTAATGAAGTTTTCCACCACCTTTAAATTTTGGATGTCGTCAATCTTTATGTCTCTTTCACCTGTGGGAATAGATAAAAGGGCCATAGAAGGTAACATTGGTTTCAATATTATATCAATATCAATGTAGGTATTAAATATTATATCAATATCAATGTAGGTATTAAAGCCCCTGTCTTTTTCCATAAAACAATTTGCTCTTGGTTGAAGGAAAAAAAAAATGTCTGTAATTCTAATGCATACTAACCACTAGAAACAGGTAGTTTGTATTTAGTCTGCAAAATGTTTATAAAAGTTTGGATATTAAGCCAGTTCTGTTAAAGCCTGGAGACTTTATAGGAAAAAGAATTAGGTTTAAAAAAAAAAAAAAAAAAAAAAAGCCAGAGGCCAGGTATGTTTGCAAATGCCTTTAATCCAAGCACTGGGGAGGCAGAGGCAGGCAGATCTCTGTGAGTTCAAGGCCAGCCTGGTCTACATAGAAAGTTCCAGGACAGCTGGGGCTACAGACCCTGTCTCAAAAAGACCAAAAATATACCTAGCAAACTTGCTAACACTGGACTCATATTCCTACATGCCAACGGTAGGCCAAAGCTGGGCAGGCGGCCAGTTGCCCCTCAGAGGGGCATGGCCTCTGCAGTCCCGTGGAGACCACACCTACTTTCACGGTGTTCATTCCTCTGATTGTCTATAGAGCTACCTGCTCTCAGATATCCCTGGCAGTCCCAGCATCATGAACAGCTTGTTGCAGAGGGGCAATAACTCCTCTCTCTTTACCATGAAAAAAAATGGTCCCCCAAACAGCCGTGGATGGGCTTGGGGATTGACGGTCACCCTCACTGTCTTATCTTGCCTGACTTTGGTCAAAGGGGCTTGGATTTGTCCTTGACCTGGGAAAACTTCAGCACATATTTGCAGAATCAAAACAGCCCACGGCTCTGAGGTATCCCTGTCACCTATAAAACTAAGTCATCTAGGATGGGTCTGGTTCAGTCAGAGTTCTAACAAGGAGGGTGAACCTGTGTCCCACATGCTGTTTATCATACCAAGGACCTAAGAAGCATGAAGAACTGAGATGGAGGTACAGAGACGATCACAAAGATCACCAAAGACATTCATTCCCTAGGCAATAACGACCACGCTGTCCTGTGCCATGGAGCAGAGGGTGGAGCACGGACATGGGTAGCATGCTCTGCTGTTTCCCATCTTTGGAGAGTCTGTCGAAGAGTCAGGGGGACATTAAGAAGCATAAACACAGCCAGGCGTGGTGGCGCACGCCTTTAATCCTACACTTGGGAGGCAGAGGCAGGCGGATCTTTGTGAGTTCATGGCCAGCCTGGTCTAGAGAGTGAGTTCCAGGACAGCTGGGGCTACAGGGAGACCCTGTCTCGAAAGACCAAAAAAAAAAAAAACAAACAAACAAAAAAAAGAATAAACACTTCTCGTTCTTGAGGACCTCTTCATAGAGTTGTGATAAAAGCTCATGGTCTCAAAGCCAATTTCCCCTGGGCCCTGAACACCATCCTACTGTGATACCCTCTCTCTTTATGCCACTGAATTGGTTGCATCCTTTCTCCTACCAATCTACAAGGCAGCCCTGCCCTCCACACAGACCCTGGAAGCCTGGCATTTTAGAAAGCATTCTGAATTTGGAGTCTATCTAGTGTTTTTCTGTTATTGCTCCTTCCTGGCCAGTCATCTTCCCAGTTAATAATGCATCTGCAGGCACCTTCCCTCACATACTTATGTTAATAATGCATCTGCAGACACCTTCCCTCACATACTTATATTAATAATGCATCTGCAGGCATCTTCCCTCACATACTTATATTAATAAAATTTCTGCTTAGTGCTAACTATTTCAAGAAGCATTTGAATGACCTTACAACTGTGGTGCCAAGCCAGGTGTGATGGTACATACCTTTAATATAAACACATGGGAAGCAGAGGCAGGCAGAACTCTAAGAGATCAAGGCTAGCCTGGTCTATGTATTGAGTTCCAGGCCAGCTGGGGTTACAGAGAGACCCTAAGAAAAACAAAACAAAATAAAAATGCTGCCATTCCACAATCAGATAATTTGACTCACAAAGACTATGTCAAGTCAATCGAGAAAAATTTGTGTCACACTACATCTTTTCCCGTCTATAAAGAAATGTGTTCCAGGGCTGGAGAGATGGCTCAGTGGTTAAGAGCACTAACTGCTCTTGCAGAGGACCCAGGTTTGATTCCCAGCACCCACGTGGTGGCTAACAACCATCTGTAACACAGGTTTCAGGGGGATGTGATGCCTTCTTCTCACCTCTGTGGGCACTGCATGGCACGGGTGTACCTACCTACATGCTGGCAATACAGTTATACACATAAATTAAAAATAACAAAGAATATATTTTTTAAAATGTGTTTCTGGAGAGGTGGCTCAGTGGTTAAGAGCGCCAAGTGCTCTTGCAGAGGACCCAGGTTCGATTCCCAGCACCTGCTTGGAGGCTAAGAACCATATTTAGATTTGAGATCTCCTGAGCCCAGCGGCAGGAAGAGGGGAAGACAGGTAGGAACTGGGTGCCTTGGTGAGCTGATTGCTGATCGTTTGGTCCTGCTGTCTTTGGTTTGATTGGCCTTTGTGGCTGTGAGGTTGGAGTTATCCCCCCAGCTGGGATTAAAGGTGTGGTCTTTGGCTTGATTAGATCTAGTGGCTGTGGGGGCGGAGTTATCCTCCCAGCCGGTATTAAAGGCACGCTTGTGTGACTCTTGAGATTTGAGATCTCCTGAGCCCAGCGGCAGGAAGAGGGGAAGACAGGTAGGAACTGGGTGCCTTGGCGAGCTGATTGCTGATCGTTTGGTCCTGCTGTCTTTGGTTTGATTGGCCTTTGTGGCTGTGAGGTTGGAGTTATCCCCCCAGCTGGGATTAAAGGTGTGGTCTTTGGCTTGATTAGATCTAGTGGCTGTGGGGGCGGAGTTATCCTCCCAGCCGGTATTAAAGGCACGCTTGTGTGACTCTTGAGATTTGAGATCTCTTGAGCCCAGCGGCAGGAAGAGGGGAAGACAGGTAGGAACTGGGTGCCTTGGCGAGCTGATTGCTGATCGTTTGGTCCTGCTGTCTTTGGTTTGATTGGCCTTTGTGGCTGTGAGGTTGGAGTTATCCCCCCAGCTGGGATTAAAGGTGTGGTCTTTGGCTTGATTAGATCTAGTGGCTGTGGGGGCGGAGTTATCCTCCCAGCCGGTATTAAAGGCACGCTTGTGTGACTCTTGAGATTTGAGATCTCTTGAGCCCAGCGGCAGGAAGAGGGGAAGACAGGTAGGAACTGGGTGCCTTGGCGAGCTGATTGCTGATCGTTTGGTCCTGCTGTCTTTGGTTTGATTGGCCTTTGTGGCTGTGAGGTTGGAGTTATCCCCCCAGCTGGGATTAAAGGTGTGGTCTTTGGCTTGATTAGATCTAGTGGCTGTGGGGGCGGAGTTATCCTCCCAGCCGGTATTAAAGGCACGCTTGTGTGACTCTTGAGATTTGAGATCTCTTGAGCCCAGCGGCAGGAAGAGGGGAAGACAGGTAGGAACTGGGTGCCTTGGCGAGCTGATTGCTGATCGTTTGGTCCTGCTGTCTTTGGTTTGATTGGCCTTTGTGGCTGTGAGGTTGGAGTTATCCCCCCAGCTGGGATTAAAGGTGTGGTCTTTGGCTTGATTAGATCTAGTGGCTGTGGGGGCGGAGTTATCCTCCCAGCCGGTATTAAAGGCACGCTTGTGTGACTCTTGAGATTTGAGATCTCTTGAGCCCAGCGGCAGGAAGAGGGGAAGACAGGTAGGAACTGGGTGCCTTGGCGAGCTGATTGCTGATCGTTTGGTCCTGCTGTCTTTGGTTTGATTGGCCTTTGTGGCTGTGAGGTTGGAGTTATCCCCCCAGCTGGGATTAAAGGTGTGGTCTTTGGCTTGATTAGATCTAGTGGCTGTGGGGGCGGAGTTATCCTCCCAGCCGGTATTAAAGGCACGCTTGTGTGACTCTTGAGATTTGAGATCTCTTGAGCCCAGCGGCAGGAAGAGGGGAAGACAGGTAGGAACTGGGTGCCTTGGCGAGCTGATTGCTGATCGTTTGGTCCTGCTGTCTTTGGTTTGATTGGCCTTTGTGGCTGTGAGGTTGGAGTTATCCCCCCAGCTGGGATTAAAGGTGTGGTCTTTGGCTTGATTAGATCTAGTGGCTGTGGGGGCGGAGTTATCCTCCCAGCCGGTATTAAAGGCACGCTTGTGTGACTCTTGAGATTTGAGATCTCTTGAGCCCAGCGGCAGGAAGAGGGGAAGACAGGTAGGAACTGGGTGCCTTGGCGAGCTGATTGCTGATCGTTTGGTCCTGCTGTCTTTGGTTTGATTGGCCTTTGTGGCTGTGAGGTTGGAGTTATCCCCCCAGCTGGGATTAAAGGTGTGGTCTTTGGCTTGATTAGATCTAGTGGCTGTGGGGGCGGAGTTATCCTCCCAGCCGGTATTAAAGGCACGCTTGTGTGACTCTTGAGATTTGAGATCTCTTGAGCCCAGCGGCAGGAAGAGGGGAAGACAGGTAGGAACTGGGTGCCTTGGCGAGCTGATTGCTGATCGTTTGGTCCTGCTGTCTTTGGTTTGATTGGCCTTTGTGGCTGTGAGGTTGGAGTTATCCCCCCAGCTGGGATTAAAGGTGTGGTCTTTGGCTTGATTAGATCTAGTGGCTGTGGGGGCGGAGTTATCCTCCCAGCCGGTATTAAAGGCACGCTTGTGTGACTCTTGAGATTTGAGATCTCTTGAGCCCAGCGGCAGGAAGAGGGGAAGACAGGTAGGAACTGGGTGCCTTGGCGAGCTGATTGCTGATCGTTTGGTCCTGCTGTCTTTGGTTTGATTGGCCTTTGTGGCTGTGAGGTTGGAGTTATCCCCCCAGCTGGGATTAAAGGTGTGGTCTTTGGCTTGATTAGATCTAGTGGCTGTGGGGGCGGAGTTATCCTCCCAGCCGGTATTAAAGGCACGCTTGTGTGACTCTTGAGATTTGAGATCTCTTGAGCCCAGCGGCAGGAAGAGGGGAAGACAGGTAGGAACTGGGTGCCTTGGCGAGCTGATTGCTGATCGTTTGGTCCTGCTGTCTTTGGTTTGATTGGCCTTTGTGGCTGTGAGGTTGGAGTTATCCCCCCAGCTGGGATTAAAGGTGTGGTCTTTGGCTTGATTAGATCTAGTGGCTGTGGGGGCGGAGTTATCCTCCCAGCCGGTATTAAAGGCACGCTTGTGTGACTCTTGAGATTTGAGATCTCTTGAGCCCAGCGGCAGGAAGAGGGGAAGACAGGTAGGAACTGGGTGCCTTGGCGAGCTGATTGCTGATCGTTTGGTCCTGCTGTCTTTGGTTTGATTGGCCTTTGTGGCTGTGAGGTTGGAGTTATCCCCCCAGCTGGGATTAAAGGTGTGGTCTTTGGCTTGATTAGATCTAGTGGCTGTGGGGGCGGAGTTATCCTCCCAGCCGGTATTAAAGGCACGCTTGTGTGACTCTTGAGATTTGAGATCTCTTGAGCCCAGCGGCAGGAAGAGGGGAAGACAGGTAGGAACTGGGTGCCTTGGCGAGCTGATTGCTGATCGTTTGGTCCTGCTGTCTTTGGTTTGATTGGCCTTTGTGGCTGTGAGGTTGGAGTTATCCCCCCAGCTGGGATTAAAGGTGTGGTCTTTGGCTTGATTAGATCTAGTGGCTGTGGGGGCGGAGTTATCCTCCCAGCCGGTATTAAAGGCACGCTTGTGTGACTCTTGAGATTTGAGATCTCTTGAGCCCAGCGGCAGGAAGAGGGGAAGACAGGTAGGAACTGGGTGCCTTGGCGAGCTGATTGCTGATCGTTTGGTCCTGCTGTCTTTGGTTTGATTGGCCTTTGTGGCTGTGAGGTTGGAGTTATCCCCCCAGCTGGGATTAAAGGTGTGGTCTTTGGCTTGATTAGATCTAGTGGCTGTGGGGGCGGAGTTATCCTCCCAGCCGGTATTAAAGGCACGCTTGTGTGACTCTTGAGATTTGAGATCTCTTGAGCCCAGCGGCAGGAAGAGGGGAAGACAGGTAGGAACTGGGTGCCTTGGCGAGCTGATTGCTGATCGTTTGGTCCTGCTGTCTTTGGTTTGATTGGCCTTTGTGGCTGTGAGGTTGGAGTTATCCCCCCAGCTGGGATTAAAGGTGTGGTCTTTGGCTTGATTAGATCTAGTGGCTGTGGGGGCGGAGTTATCCTCCCAGCCGGTATTAAAGGCACGCTTGTGTGACTCTTGAGATTTGAGATCTCTTGAGCCCAGCGGCAGGAAGAGGGGAAGACAGGTAGGAACTGGGTGCCTTGGCGAGCTGATTGCTGATCGTTTGGTCCTGCTGTCTTTGGTTTGATTGGCCTTTGTGGCTGTGAGGTTGGAGTTATCCCCCCAGCTGGGATTAAAGGTGTGGTCTTTGGCTTGATTAGATCTAGTGGCTGTGGGGGCGGAGTTATCCTCCCAGCCGGTATTAAAGGCACGCTTGTGTGACTCTTGAGATTTGAGATCTCTTGAGCCCAGCGGCAGGAAGAGGGGAAGACAGGTAGGAACTGGGTGCCTTGGCGAGCTGATTGCTGATCGTTTGGTCCTGCTGTCTTTGGTTTGATTGGCCTTTGTGGCTGTGAGGTTGGAGTTATCCCCCCAGCTGGGATTAAAGGTGTGGTCTTTGGCTTGATTAGATCTAGTGGCTGTGGGGGCGGAGTTATCCTCCCAGCCGGTATTAAAGGCACGCTTGTGTGACTCTTGAGATTTGAGATCTCTTGAGCCCAGCGGCAGGAAGAGGGGAAGACAGGTAGGAACTGGGTGCCTTGGCGAGCTGATTGCTGATCGTTTGGTCCTGCTGTCTTTGGTTTGATTGGCCTTTGTGGCTGTGAGGTTGGAGTTATCCCCCCAGCTGGGATTAAAGGTGTGGTCTTTGGCTTGATTAGATCTAGTGGCTGTGGGGGCGGAGTTATCCTCCCAGCCGGTATTAAAGGCACGCTTGTGTGACTCTTGAGATTTGAGATCTCTTGAGCCCAGCGGCAGGAAGAGGGGAAGACAGGTAGGAACTGGGTGCCTTGGCGAGCTGATTGCTGATCGTTTGGTCCTGCTGTCTTTGGTTTGATTGGCCTTTGTGGCTGTGAGGTTGGAGTTATCCCCCCAGCTGGGATTAAAGGTGTGGTCTTTGGCTTGATTAGATCTAGTGGCTGTGGGGGCGGAGTTATCCTCCCAGCCGGTATTAAAGGCACGCTTGTGTGACTCTTGAGATTTGAGATCTCTTGAGCCCAGCGGCAGGAAGAGGGGAAGACAGGTAGGAACTGGGTGCCTTGGCGAGCTGATTGCTGATCGTTTGGTCCTGCTGTCTTTGGTTTGATTGGCCTTTGTGGCTGTGAGGTTGGAGTTATCCCCCCAGCTGGGATTAAAGGTGTGGTCTTTGGCTTGATTAGATCTAGTGGCTGTGGGGGCGGAGTTATCCTCCCAGCCGGTATTAAAGGCACGCTTGTGTGACTCTTGAGATTTGAGATCTCTTGAGCCCAGCGGCAGGAAGAGGGGAAGACAGGTAGGAACTGGGTGCCTTGGCGAGCTGATTGCTGATCGTTTGGTCCTGCTGTCTTTGGTTTGATTGGCCTTTGTGGCTGTGAGGTTGGAGTTATCCCCCCAGCTGGGATTAAAGGTGTGGTCTTTGGCTTGATTAGATCTAGTGGCTGTGGGGGCGGAGTTATCCTCCCAGCCGGTATTAAAGGCACGCTTGTGTGACTCTTGAGATTTGAGATCTCTTGAGCCCAGCGGCAGGAAGAGGGGAAGACAGGTAGGAACTGGGTGCCTTGGCGAGCTGATTGCTGATCGTTTGGTCCTGCTGTCTTTGGTTTGATTGGCCTTTGTGGCTGTGAGGTTGGAGTTATCCCCCCAGCTGGGATTAAAGGTGTGGTCTTTGGCTTGATTAGATCTAGTGGCTGTGGGGGCGGAGTTATCCTCCCAGCCGGTATTAAAGGCACGCTTGTGTGACTCTTGAGATTTGAGATCTCTTGAGCCCAGCGGCAGGAAGAGGGGAAGACAGGTAGGAACTGGGTGCCTTGGCGAGCTGATTGCTGATCGTTTGGTCCTGCTGTCTTTGGTTTGATTGGCCTTTGTGGCTGTGAGGTTGGAGTTATCCCCCCAGCTGGGATTAAAGGTGTGGTCTTTGGCTTGATTAGATCTAGTGGCTGTGGGGGCGGAGTTATCCTCCCAGCCGGTATTAAAGGCACGCTTGTGTGACTCTTGAGATTTGAGATCTCTTGAGCCCAGCGGCAGGAAGAGGGGAAGACAGGTAGGAACTGGGTGCCTTGGCGAGCTGATTGCTGATCGTTTGGTCCTGCTGTCTTTGGTTTGATTGGCCTTTGTGGCTGTGAGGTTGGAGTTATCCCCCCAGCTGGGATTAAAGGTGTGGTCTTTGGCTTGATTAGATCTAGTGGCTGTGGGGGCGGAGTTATCCTCCCAGCCGGTATTAAAGGCACGCTTGTGTGACTCTTGAGATTTGAGATCTCTTGAGCCCAGCGGCAGGAAGAGGGGAAGACAGGTAGGAACTGGGTGCCTTGGCGAGCTGATTGCTGATCGTTTGGTCCTGCTGTCTTTGGTTTGATTGGCCTTTGTGGCTGTGAGGTTGGAGTTATCCCCCCAGCTGGGATTAAAGGTGTGGTCTTTGGCTTGATTAGATCTAGTGGCTGTGGGGGCGGAGTTATCCTCCCAGCCGGTATTAAAGGCACGCTTGTGTGACTCTTGAGATTTGAGATCTCTTGAGCCCAGCGGCAGGAAGAGGGGAAGACAGGTAGGAACTGGGTGCCTTGGCGAGCTGATTGCTGATCGTTTGGTCCTGCTGTCTTTGGTTTGATTGGCCTTTGTGGCTGTGAGGTTGGAGTTATCCCCCCAGCTGGGATTAAAGGTGTGGTCTTTGGCTTGATTAGATCTAGTGGCTGTGGGGGCGGAGTTATCCTCCCAGCCGGTATTAAAGGCACGCTTGTGTGACTCTTGAGATTTGAGATCTCTTGAGCCCAGCGGCAGGAAGAGGGGAAGACAGGTAGGAACTGGGTGCCTTGGCGAGCTGATTGCTGATCGTTTGGTCCTGCTGTCTTTGGTTTGATTGGCCTTTGTGGCTGTGAGGTTGGAGTTATCCCCCCAGCTGGGATTAAAGGTGTGGTCTTTGGCTTGATTAGATCTAGTGGCTGTGGGGGCGGAGTTATCCTCCCAGCCGGTATTAAAGGCACGCTTGTGTGACTCTTGAGATTTGAGATCTCTTGAGCCCAGCGGCAGGAAGAGGGGAAGACAGGTAGGAACTGGGTGCCTTGGCGAGCTGATTGCTGATCGTTTGGTCCTGCTGTCTTTGGTTTGATTGGCCTTTGTGGCTGTGAGGTTGGAGTTATCCCCCCAGCTGGGATTAAAGGTGTGGTCTTTGGCTTGATTAGATCTAGTGGCTGTGGGGGCGGAGTTATCCTCCCAGCCGGTATTAAAGGCACGCTTGTGTGACTCTTGAGATTTGAGATCTCTTGAGCCCAGCGGCAGGAAGAGGGGAAGACAGGTAGGAACTGGGTGCCTTGGCGAGCTGATTGCTGATCGTTTGGTCCTGCTGTCTTTGGTTTGATTGGCCTTTGTGGCTGTGAGGTTGGAGTTATCCCCCCAGCTGGGATTAAAGGTGTGGTCTTTGGCTTGATTAGATCTAGTGGCTGTGGGGGCGGAGTTATCCTCCCAGCCGGTATTAAAGGCACGCTTGTGTGACTCTTGAGATTTGAGATCTCTTGAGCCCAGCGGCAGGAAGAGGGGAAGACAGGTAGGAACTGGGTGCCTTGGCGAGCTGATTGCTGATCGTTTGGTCCTGCTGTCTTTGGTTTGATTGGCCTTTGTGGCTGTGAGGTTGGAGTTATCCCCCCAGCTGGGATTAAAGGTGTGGTCTTTGGCTTGATTAGATCTAGTGGCTGTGGGGGCGGAGTTATCCTCCCAGCCGGTATTAAAGGCACGCTTGTGTGACTCTTGAGATTTGAGATCTCTTGAGCCCAGCGGCAGGAAGAGGGGAAGACAGGTAGGAACTGGGTGCCTTGGCGAGCTGATTGCTGATCGTTTGGTCCTGCTGTCTTTGGTTTGATTGGCCTTTGTGGCTGTGAGGTTGGAGTTATCCCCCCAGCTGGGATTAAAGGTGTGGTCTTTGGCTTGATTAGATCTAGTGGCTGTGGGGGCGGAGTTATCCTCCCAGCCGGTATTAAAGGCACGCTTGTGTGACTCTTGAGATTTGAGATCTCTTGAGCCCAGCGGCAGGAAGAGGGGAAGACAGGTAGGAACTGGGTGCCTTGGCGAGCTGATTGCTGATCGTTTGGTCCTGCTGTCTTTGGTTTGATTGGCCTTTGTGGCTGTGAGGTTGGAGTTATCCCCCCAGCTGGGATTAAAGGTGTGGTCTTTGGCTTGATTAGATCTAGTGGCTGTGGGGGCGGAGTTATCCTCCCAGCCGGTATTAAAGGCACGCTTGTGTGACTCTTGAGATTTGAGATCTCTTGAGCCCAGCGGCAGGAAGAGGGGAAGACAGGTAGGAACTGGGTGCCTTGGCGAGCTGATTGCTGATCGTTTGGTCCTGCTGTCTTTGGTTTGATTGGCCTTTGTGGCTGTGAGGTTGGAGTTATCCCCCCAGCTGGGATTAAAGGTGTGGTCTTTGGCTTGATTAGATCTAGTGGCTGTGGGGGCGGAGTTATCCTCCCAGCCGGTATTAAAGGCACGCTTGTGTGACTCTTGAGATTTGAGATCTCTTGAGCCCAGCGGCAGGAAGAGGGGAAGACAGGTAGGAACTGGGTGCCTTNCGGGAACACTCATCCACTGCTGGTGGGAATGTAAACCGCCTTACAGCGCACTATGGACAAGCACGTGCTGGATGGAACCCTTGGAAGACTTGCGAATGAACTTGCCCACCCGACCCAGCCATACCACTCCTGGCATGTACCCTCAAGACTTATGCCACCACAGAGATACATGGCACGGCCATGTTTTATTTCAGCTCTCTTCCACAATAGCCCAAAGAGCTGGAACCAAACCTAATTGCCCCTCAACTACTGTACGACATGGATAGAGAAAATGTGCTAAATCTACACAATGGAGTTCTATGCAGCACGAAAGAAAGAATCATTCACGAGCTGGTGCAGGAAAATGGCGGACGCAGAGGACAAAGGCGATGAGTGGACAAACACAAGTAGGCCGCAGAAAAACAGGGAAAAACGGAATGAATAGGGTATCCCGGCATCGGGGGATGCTGAGTGGCCAATTACCCCATTTTAGTAATCATTATCAGTTCAGGGTGTGGGGTCCCGGCCGAGCTCTGAACAAAAGCAGTGTGGAGCATAATTGCGATTATTGGAAACAACAACAACACAAAACAACAAAGATACCGTGCAGCAAAAACTGGACTTGAAAACAGATGAACGTCTGGCATTGAAAAGTCAACAGTCCCCGAATTGGGTGGAGGAAATTTGTGAGAAAGGACTAAGAGTGGGAAAGCGCAATGTTTTGGCAGAATAGCACAGAGCTCGTGACGAGGGTTGGGGGAAATGAGCGGAAACACGGGGTCTCAGATTTTTAAACAAATAAAATATAAATAAATAAATACAATTAAAAAAAAAAGAAGACCATATTTTAGTGCCGGCCATATGATTGATGGAGACAGCTACCTTTAATTCCTGGCGATCCTGAATGCGGAGAGACGCGGGCAAGGCCATCATCTCTGTAGGGTTACAAAGCCAAGCCTGGGCGGAGGTTTTCGCGCATAACAGGAGTGCAGTTCGAGGCCAGCGCCGCTGGGTGGTATCGGGAACCTGTGCTCAATAAATAAATAAGTAAATAACTAAATAAATAAACAAAACAAATAAATAAAACAACAATTAAAAGTAAAGGAGATGCTGTTCCTAAAAAGAACACATTTACTCAGGTAAAGACGATTCCAAATAAGATTTAGGTTTCTCCCAGAAAGCAGTTAATGAGGCTTCCTGTTTCTATGGAAAAGGTAGGGTTGGCCATGCTGAAGCATGAAAAGGGGCAGGATGACCTGGTGTCCTGCAGAGGAGGTGGAAAGGCCAGGGAAAAAAGATAGCAGCAATCGCTGGGCTGCAGAAAGGAAAGAGACAAATTGGGCGCTCAGCAGCAATTCGCGAGGCCTGACAGTGGGAGCAGAGGGCAGCATAGCTGCTGCATAAGAGGGACAGCTGGGCTGGAGGGAAGAAAGGGAGCTCAGCACTGCGTGCAGGGAACGAGGGCGTATCTACTCGGCATATGGACAGCAGGGCACTGCGAAGGGCGAAGAGAGACAGACGGCAAAGACGAAGATGACAAGGGGAAAAGCAGTGGAGCAGGATGGCACGGGCCTCAGGGGGGGCAGTGGCGTGGACAGGTGCATCTGCTGGCATGCGTGCAATGAAGCATGTAGCGGCCAGCATCCGAGGGACTTGCAAGTGAGAGGGCAAGCACTGCAGGGCTGCAGTGAGGGGGCAGCATCATGGCTGGCTCTTGCAGTGGAGCAGAGGGGCTCAAGCCATCGTGCGGCACTGAGTGGCTGCATTGGAAGCGGCAGCATCTCGCTGGGCTGCAGGCAGGTTGGAGTAGAGGGCAGCATCGCGGGGCCTGCAGTGGAGCATAAGGGCAGCATCGCTGGGGCTGCAGGGGCAGAGGGCAGAGATGCAGCCATCGCTGGAGCTGCAGGGGTAGCTACATGAGGGCAAGCCATCGCTGAGGCTTAGTTGGCGCAGTTGGGAGGCACGGAGGCGAGCACTCGCTGGGCTCCTGCAGGGAAAGTAACCAAGGACAGCATCTCTGGGCTTGCAGCTGCGACGCAGGAAGGGCAGCAATGCTGAAGGCTGCAGTGGCGAAGCACAAGACGGCGCCACGCATCGCTGGGTGCCAGTGAAGCAGAGGGCAACGCATTCTCTAGCTGCAAAGGTGGAGTAGAGGGCAGCATCGCTGGGCTGCAGTGGAGCAGAGGGCAGCATCGCTGGGCTGCAGTGGAGCAGAGGGCAGCATCGCTGGGCTGCAGTGGAGCAGAGGGCAGCATCGCTGGGCTGCAGTGGAGCAGAGGGCAGCATCGCTGGTGCTGCAGGGAGAAGAAACCTCATTCCCTCACGCCCTCCTTTCTCTTTGGCCACCAAGTGAAACCCAAGAACATACTTCCTTTAAACAGTAAAAGCTAGACTCTTTCTCCTAGATTGAGCTCCACTGGCAGAAAAAACCTTGGTAGTATGCAAACTCACAACGCAGGCAACACATAGACACAAGTTCCTCATCTATGGATTTGAATAACTGGGCATTAAAGATTTTTTATTGTGTTGAACTGAACATGTACAGGCTTTTTTTGGAACTGCTCCCTAAATAATAGAGTATCATAGTTATTTACACAGCATTATATAGCATTGGGTTTGCAAACAATCCAAGAGAATTTAAAGAGTGTGTGGGAAGGTATAAGCAGGCTACATGCAAGTACTATGGCATGCTTTTCCCAGAAAGACAGATTGATTCAGCCATACATGTTTGTCTGCACATAGAATGAGATCTTGGGCTGGGGAGGCGGCTTGGCAGGTAAAGGGAACTTGCCATCCAGCCTGACATCCTGAGCTGAATCCCAAGAACCCAGATGGATTGGAAGGGACCAGAAACTGAACTCCTTTAAATGTTTCTCTGAACCTCCTGTGCTCACACTGTGGCAGAGAGAGAGAGATGGAGTAGGAGAGAGAGAGAGAGATGAGAGAGAGAGAGAGAGAGACAGGAGAGATCAGAGAGACAGAGAGACAGAGAAGAGAAGGAAGGAAGGAAGAAGGAAGGAAGGAAGTGAAGGAAGAAGGAAGGAAGGAAGGCCAGAAAGGAAGAGAGAAAAAAATCTAGAAGACATGGGAAACGAGCAGTGGTCTCCCCTGGAGAGTGGGATGAGGCTGGAAGACATCAAGAAGGGTTGGGATATTCACTGTCTGCTTAATGCATTGTTCTAGTATCTGAATTTTTTCAATTAATAGATATTTTATTTTTTTTGTATTGTGTATGAATGTTACTGTCTACATGCAGGGTTTGTGCACCCGTGTCCTGCAATGCCGTGTGGAGGTCAGAAGAGTGGGTGCGATTCCCCTGGAACTGCGAGTTAAGAAGGTTCTCAGCTGCCATGTGGGGTGGTGGGGATCAAACCTGGGTCCTCTGCAAGCAGCAGGTGTGTGCTCTTAACTGCTAGGCCATCTCTCCAAGCCCGGTATTTATTTTTATAATGTAAACAAATGTGGAGACTAGAAAAGACTATCTATTAGCCGGTGCATGGCTGGCGCATGCCCTAATCTTAGCCCACTCGGGAGACAGAGGCAGGCAGATTCTTTGTTTGAATTCAAGGCCAGCCCTGCGTTCTTACAGAGTGAGTCCAGGGACAGCTGGGGCTACCAGGGCGACCCATTCTCAAAAAGACCAAAAAAAAAAAAAAAAAAAAAAAAAAAAAAAAAAAAAAAAAAAGACTCTCTTTAACTTACCAGGTATAGCCAAAGTATGACAGAATTACTTTTTTATTTTTCTTTAAGGGTCTATTGTTTAACTTCAGATTCTTTTAAAAATATTTTCTTACTTTTATTTAATGTGTATGAGTGTATAGGCACGTATGTAAGCGCACCTGTGTTGTGCCATGCCTGTGGAGGATGGAAGAGGGTGGATGGTTGTTGGCTGCCACGCAGGTGCTGGGGATCAAACCCGGGTCCTCAGCAGGTGCGCCCAGTGCCTGACCCATTCCCCCCAGCCTCTTGACTTCAGACTCATGACATAAGAAGCTGACAGTCGGAAGGGATTGTGTTTTAAGCACTGCTCTTTATTTGACAACTTCTTACCAATCACAGTTTGGATTTCCTTCAGTATCGCCTCTTCCACCTCAGGGTGCTCGGCAACCAGGAGCAACATGAAGTACACAGTGACAGACATGGTGTCGGGTGCTGCGATCAACATTTCCAGTATACACTGGTTCACATTCTCCTTTGTCAGGTCTCCACGTCTCTGAATAATTGGAAGAGGTGAAAACATTGGGAAAGGAATCAAAATTTCAACAACTGAGGGGCGGTGACACTCAAGCATCAACAACCACAAAAGTGAAAGTATAGGCCCCTATAACTACTCAGAACATGTCACCTGAAAATCTACTGAAAGATAAAGAGCTAGCTAATGGCCGTGTACAGTTGCCTGTCACATATTCAAGTTCTGTATCTATGAATTTGACTAACCCGACATTAAAGTTGTTTTTTATTGTGTTTGTACTGGGCATGTGCAGGCTTTTTGTAATTACTCTCTAAATAATACAGTATCATAAACTATTTACACAGTATTCCACTGTATTGGGTCTTATAAACAGTCTAAAGGGGATTTAAAGTCTGTGGGAGGATATAAGTATGTTATATGCAAATACTCTGGAAATTCATATAAGAGATTTGAGCAGCCTTATATTTTGGTGCCTGGGGAGGGTTCAAGGCTCAAAATCACATAGATTTTGGGGGGATGACTTCATTTAGTGTCTTGGGTCTCCCTTCTTCCTGTTTTCATATTTTGTATTATGATATAGAAGAATTTCAGTCATAAAGATCAGTCTTACTAAAATGACTGATATGTGGGCTATTTGAGTTGAATATCATAGGATTACTAGAGAAATACATAAAAGAAAAACTATGCCACAATTCCAAAGGGGCTCTTTATATAACTGTACCAAATAGTCTTAACATATATTGACTGGGGACTTAACATATATTGATATGGTTAGCCCGAGTCAGTAGTACCTCAGCAAAAATCAAATCAGTTGCAAAATCCATACAGTCTTCCAGTTTCTCTGCTGTGGAGATTTGATGTCTTTTTTCTTCTACCAAAACAGCTATTGCATCTTTCAAGTCCTTGCTGGGGAAAAAAGTCAAAATAAAATGTGTTCAATTTAGACATTCAGCAAAACAGATTCATTTGCTGCTCATTTAAATTAAATATTCTGCTTTGTTTGAAGCTATTAGTAGTCATCAGTAAGCAACTTTATATTTTATTTCTTTACAAATATCCTTAAGTGATGTAGGTTTCACACTGAGGTAACATAAGTAACTAAGATTCTGGCAGTAAACGCAAAGTTGTGGCTTTATAATCAAGGCTTAAAAGCTGATTGCAAAGTCTAAATCTAATCAAGTTTTGAAGCTTCTGACTTGGCAGACACAATGTTTCACTTTTAAAAACTCAAGTGTGCCTGCAGGGCGTGGTGGCACACGCCTTTAATCCTAACACTTGGGAGGCAGAGGTTGTGAGTTCAAGGCCAGCCTGGTCTACAGAGTGAGTTCCAGGATAGCTGGGGCTACAGGGAGACCCTGTCTCGAAAAGACAAAAANAGGAAGTTTGTCATTTGAAATACAAAATAATTTTCAGAATAGTTCAAACCAGGAAAATGATAATCCAAAGAGTTTCAGAGATTTGTTTTAGGTGTAAGAAAGGTTGAGAGGTCAGATATGAATCTGTTCTTGTTACAGGCAATAAAAAGAAAGGCCAACTCTTTTAAGAAAAAAAATTTACACACGCTTCCAGGTACAAAAGGATGCTCACCTATCCATTCCTTTAAAAAAGTTGTTCATTCTGGTCAATTTTATTTTTAAAAGATTGTTTATTTGCATCTGTGTGTGAATGTCTGCTGTTTGTGCATGGGTGTCAGATCTCCAGCTGAGGGTGTCAGATCTCCAGCTGGAGATTATAAGATCTGTGAATCCACAGACTTGGGTGCTGGGAAGCGAGCTCTGCAGGAGTGTAAGTGCTCTTATCACTGAGCCATCTTTCTAGCCACTTTTTAGCCAAATCTTGAAGTATTTTTGCAACATGGTCTCACCATGTAGCTCTGGCTGTCTTGAAACTTACTATGTAGACCAGGCTGGCCTGGAACTCAGATCTGCCTGCCTCTACTCCCGAGTGCTGGAATTAAAAGCGAGTGCCAGCACACCCTGCTCCTGTCCATTACTTAACCTCTGCAGGTGTGAAGCGTATTTACCTGACAAGCTGGCAGACTGAGAGTGAAGAACGGTTCTATTCATGGATGCACACCAACTACATTCCTGAACCCTTCCTTCCAGTAAAACACAGAAAAGCTAGATAAAGTGCAAAAGAATTATTTTAAATGCATAAAACTTAAAGCAAGGGGAACATCATAAAGTCAAAAATGAAAACCAAAAACTGCACAGGTAAATAAATGTGTGAATGGATATTCTGTCTTTCCTGACACCATTTTCCAATTTCAGTAACTTACATGGGTTTCACCTTTGACATCAATTTTTGAAAAAAACTCAATGAGCAGGTTGAAAGAAGATGACTAAATATTAACAATCGAATTCATATACTAGGAAACAACACGTGAAGAGAAAATTAAAGCAACCAAAAACCTAGACGGGCTTAAGCAACAAAGAAAATAGAATGAGCGGGCTCGATGCTCACTGAGACCAGGGGCTGACGTCGCCACCTCTGTAAGCTGCTCTTCGCAACACCTTCACCACGTGGTAGCTCTGGGTGAACGAGCTACTGAGAACAAACTTATTTTAAAGTATAGATTCAGTATTCCCTTATTCAAAATGCTGAGGACCAGACAGATGTGCTTCAGATTTGGGGCATTTTCAGTTTTTGAATATTTATGTATCCCTAACCTGAAATATGACATGTGCCCATTATGACACTAAGTTCTGGCTACCAGGATATTTCATATTTAGGATTTGGATTAAGGATGCACAACCTGTACTACTTTGTTTTCAAGATGCTTTCTTTTTGTAAATTTGCAATTCTGGTCTCTAATACAGGTCCTCACAGAGGTTGGACAAGTGTGCCATAATGAGCCCCACCCGAATCCAGCATTCATTTAATGTAGGTTTCTCATGATATATACAAAATTTTAAGTTTCCCTTTTTTGTAATATATTTTTAAATTAATTTATTATTTTTTATGTATATGAGTGTACTGTCTGCATGTAGGTTGGTGCACCTATGTCATGCAATGCTGTGGAGGTCAGAAAAGGGTGTCAGATTCCCCTGGAACTGGAGTTCAAGACGGTTCTTAGCCACCATGTGGGTGCTGGGGAGCCAACCCGGGTCCTCTGCAAGAGCAGTTGGCACTCTTAACCACTGAGCCATCTCTCCAGGCCTCCAAAGGCTTCTTTTACTCTTGGTCTGTGCCATCAAAGCCAAACTGTTATAAATGTTTCATCAGTAACTTAACAGGCATGCCCCTACCGTCTCTGGAGACTCTAAAACTTACCAAAGAGACTAATAACAGCAAAGACACAATAAAAAGTACAATGTGACCACATTCATAAATCTTCCAAACTTGTGTTACTTACACAGACTTTTCATACTTTTTGCAGAGCCAGGAAATCTTAAAGAAGATGTTGGGTTTGATGAGGAGAGCTTGCCATGCATTGAAGTAACCCTGGATTTTGTTCACAATGGAACTTTCTGTAAAACAAAAATAAGAAAAAAAAATCACTGAGCAAGAGGTGAGCCTAAGAACAGTGTTCTGAGCAGAGAGCAGCCCCTAAGGATTCTTTTAGTAGCTTATGGTCACCAGCGGGTGGCTCGATTCATGAGCACACTAGGAAAATTAAGCATTCATTTATCTGTTTGGCATCTAAATTGGCAGAGTTAACCAGAGTCACTACTTTTCTTTTCTTTTTTTTTTTTTTTTTTTAAATTCTTTTGTACTGTCTGCATGTAGGTTGGTGCACCCGATTGGTGCAATGCTGCAGAGGTCAGAAGAGGGTGTTGGATTACCCTGGAACTGGAGTTAAAGACGGTTCTTAGCTACCATGTGAGTTCTGGGAATCAAACCCGGGTCCTCTGCAAGAGCAGTCGGCGCTCTTAACCGCTGAGCCATCTCTCCACCCCATCTTGCTTTTCTTGACAAAGACCAGCAATTACGGTTGTTGTGGCCTTGATCCTAACCTTGGGAGGCTGCTGCTTTGGCAGCAGGAAGGCTATGTGAAAAGGGCTATAAAGGGAATATAGGACTGTGAGATATTTATGAACTATAATAAATTAGGTAGGTAATCCAAGTACATGATCTACTTAATGTCCTAGCTCACCTAACACTAAATTCAGTTGAAATATGTTAGTAGCCTAACAGGCTGGGTTTTAAAATGATTATTACTATTACTATTATGATTATTACTATTCGTGTGTGTGTGTGTGTGTGTGTGTGTGTGTGTGTAGGTCATAGAACAACTCTGGAGTTTATTCTCTTTCCACTTTTATGAGGATTCTAGGATCAAACACTCAGACCATCAGGAGGCAAGCACCTTTACTTTTTATTTATTTATTTTTTTGGTCTTTTTGAGACAGGGTCTCAAAGTAGCCCCAGCTGTCCTGGAACTCACTCTGTAGACCAGGCTGGCCTTGAACTCACAAAGATCCGTCTGCCTCTGCCTCCGGAGTGCTAGGATTAAAGGCGTGCACCACCACGCCCCGGCGCACATTACTTTTATGAGGAAGATGGCTCAGTGGGTAAAGGAGCTCGCCTCCTGGTGGTCTGAGTGTTTGATGCCTAGAATCCTCATAAAAGTAAAGGAGCTCGGGGGCTGAGAGATGGCCTAGCGGTTAAGAGCGCCGACCGCTCTTACAGAGGACCCGGGTTCGATCCCCAGCACCCACATGGCGGCCGAGAGCCGTCTGAAACTCCAATTCCAGGAGAACTCCAGTTCCAGGGGAATCCGATACCCTCTTCTGACCTCCACGGCATTGCACGACACGGGTGCACAAACTTGCATGCAGACAGTACATTCATACACATACGGAAATAAAATAAAATTAATTAAAAAAAATTTTTTTTAAAAGTAAAGGAGCTCGCCTCCTGGTGGTCTGAGTGTTTGATCCCTAGAATCCTCATAAAAGTAATGTGCGCCGGGGCGTGGTGGTGCACGCCTTTAATCCTAGCACTCCGGAGGCAGAGGCAGACGGATCTTTGTGAGTTCAAGGCCAGCCTGGTCTACAGAGTGAGTTCCAGGACAGCTGGGGCTACTTTGAGACCCTGTCTCAAAAAGACCAAAAAAATAAATAAATAAAAAGTAAAGGTGCTTGCCTCCTGATGGTCTGAGTGTTTGATCCTAGAATCCTCATAAAAGTGGAAAGAGAATAAACTCCAGAGTTGTTCTATGACCTACACACACACACACACACACACACACACGAATAGTAATAATCATAATAGTAATAGTAATAATCATTTTAAAACCCAGCCTGTTAGGCTACTAACATATTTCAACTGAATTTAGTGTTAGGTGAGCTAGGACATTAAGTAGATCATGTACTTGGATTACCTACCTAATTTATTATAGTTCATAAATATCTCACAGTCCTATATTCCCTTTATAGCCCTTTTCACATAGCCTTCCTCCTTCTCTATATTTAGTCCAGAGTGCAGAATTCACTTCAGTTTCTTCAATGCATTGTTAATAACAATAATTAGGTGAATCAAATAATAAAGAAAAAAAGCCCTTGATTTTTTTTCAAATTACATCAGACCTGTACACAAAGGGAAGGAAATCAGCATTTATTTTCAACTGCCAAATGGCAGATACAATTCTAGGTGCTTTTAAATTTTTTTAATTAATCCTTCTAATCTTGCTAGGGAGTGATAGCATCTCCATTCTGCACATAAAGAAACTGTAATTGATAGAGATTAGGAAGCTTGACTGATGTGGCAAGCAGGCCCCTAGCTAGGCTGGAGCTCCTAGGCTATCTGATTTCAGGGCAATATTCTTCCTCTCGCTGCACTGGGTCCTATAAGCAAGTTGGGAGTTTACCGAGTACCCACTATAAAGGGAAATAAACAACACCACGCAGATTATGCAGGTATTATGGCATCTCAGTCTGGACCACGGGTTAATGGATAGATTTACATTCCCTTGACACCATCCTTCCTACAACAATCCAGACATAGGGGGACCCACGGAGCATGGCTAGGTAAGCGTCTGTCTACCTAACTGCAGCGGAGATGTGTGCAAAAAGGCTGGAGGGCGTCAAATGACAGGTGATGCAAAAACTTCTCAGAGTAAATGGGGTTCCCATCTAAAGTATTGTTAGATGATGTTTCTATAGCCCTTGAAGAGCAGTAGATAGGGAAGATGGGGTGATGGGAGCCGAGGGAAAAGAAAGGGCAGATAGCTGATCAGTGTTTCAAACGTGGTAAATCAGGCAGCACACATAGCCCAGATGGTTCCAGCAAATATTAAAGCCTATGCATCAATCCCGTGCCCAGATCGTTTTTCTTTCAGCTCATCGCACAGCTTGTGGCCTCGCTTTATGTAGGCCATGTCAAATGTCCTCCCTCCAGAGGTCTTTCCTGACCACCCACTCCATAACTGCCGAGCTGATTCCCACTGCTACCCCACTCCAATTCCTGTCCTCTTCCCCTGCTTTGTTTGCCAAAGGCACTTAGTATTACCTAATATGTAGTTCAAAACTGACTTCTTTTACTGTAGGTACACCACTTTGATGTGAAAACCTTACCCATCTTCTCCATGGCTCTGTTCCAGAGCCTAGAACAAAGTCTACCATAAACAGGTAACCAATACATATTTGTTGAGTGAAGAGGTGGGTCAATAAACATAGTTGTAAATAATTCAGGAACAGCCACATGCTAATATCAACAGCAAAATGGAATTCATCCGAATCACAGTTTGCTTTTGGTGGTGGTAGAGTTATGTACACATTTTTAAATATATTTTTCTACATAGAGAAGCTCTTTGTACTGTTTAGTACATAATGGATACTAAACTGCTGGCAGCTGCCACCGACATTTCCGTCCACGGCAGCAGCACAGCCCACACCATTTTAGCATATAGGTGCAATCAAGTTTTCATACTTAGTAGCTTTGAGGGAAGAAGTGTGTGCACGTGTAAATATATAGCTACATGCGTATGTATCGTGTCCAAAATAATGTTTGGAAATGGTTAAATATATCAATTTACTGGTATGGGATATGTTATGCCTCAGGTAGGGTCCAATCCTATTTCTTAGAACAATAGGAGAGTACAAAATATAAAGTTGACCTCTACTTTGAAAGCTTCTCTCTCATAAGTAAACTCAGACACACTAGGGGGGAAGTAGCCTTAGGAATACTTAGGAATACTTAAACAAGAGCAGTGTATAAAATAGCATTTTGCTTCAGTGTGCTGTCCCCTCATTCCCTGTTCACAAAAAGGCAGACTGCTGAGTCATGAGAAGTAAAAGCTTCAATACCGTCCAAGGGGATCCCCAGGAAGAGCATATTAGAAGCGTCCAGCATGATGTGCCGCATGAGGGTCAACACGTCCACACAGCCTGAATTATTGGTGACCTCATCCAGCCGATCCAGGTGCTGTATGACAGACTCAGCACAAATTTCCACCATGCGAACAAGGCCAGGGCCTGTCAGAGCTAAAGGGACAGAGATGTGGCCATCACAAATACCAGGTACATATAAGCAGGTTACTTTGCCTTTGTCAGGGTCTTCATCATTCACAATTGTGCATTCAATAATAGGGAAGAAAGTCGCATTCTTCTTCACAGTTTTCTGTGTTATCCTAATTTTCTATAAGCAAGTACTTACCTTTTTGGTTAAAAATAAATGGGTAAAATTTAAGCTTTTCTTTTTTCAAATATCGTATTTATTTATTATTACATCACCCTGATTTGGGCCTGTTGAGACCCAGGACAGAGCTGCAGAATTATAACACCCATGTCTCCTCAGGTTGCTTAGCTTTTTCGACAAGAGCCATAGGTAACACACACACTATGTCTACAGCAGAGCGTAACTAGGCCTTGATGACCAGCAGCCCTCCCTGTGAGGTCTACTCAGCATTCACCTGGGTCAGGTTGAGGCCTGGCTTCTCCCTGTCCAAACAGCCACATAGGGGACATCCAAACTCACTGCTGAAGCTGGTTAGAAGGAAGAAAATGGGTGGTGCAGAGTCAGACCTAAAATCCATCTAGCTCCAGACTCAATCACTGACAAGACTTCCAAGACATGGGTCTCTTTCCTGATACTGGCTATTGATGTCAAAGACTGACCCTGTGTATTTCTCAACAGCTTTATCTCCAGTATGATACAGAACAGGGCAGTGAGGAGGCTTGGAGCTGGGTCTCTGCTTATCTGTGACTTGCTATGACGATACAAATCCCAACTCCTCTAAGGGCTTTATTTCCTCATCCACAAAACTTAAAGGCTAGATGAGACAACATAAAGAGTTCCTCCTTATGCTAAAACTCTCTAATTTCATTCTCAGACTGTCTTCTCCTAAAACGTCTGACTTGCCAGACAGTGCTTCAATGAACTGTTTAGTTATCTTTAAGTCAAACTTAGAGCTGACACACCAAATTCATAGTTGAAATTGGCCAAAGTAGACAGATGCATCTCTTTGCAATTTGTAGTGACTATAAAGGTAGGCTCTGGGGCTGTGTCCTTGGGGGCTACTGTTTACTAATTTTTTACTTTGGGGCAAGTAACATAAACCCTTTGAGTCTTAATTTTCTCACCTATAAACTGCAGGTGATAATAGTATGTGCCATATGGGGTTGCTGTTGGATTAAGATGTCTAATACACAGCAAATATTAATACACAAACAAAGAATGTTTGCCCCCCTTTTTTTGTCTTTTTGAAACAAGGTCTCCCTGTAACCCCAACTAAGCCTGAAACTTGCTTATGTAGACCAGGCTGGCCTTGAACTCACAGAGATCAGCCTGCCTCTCCCTCCTGAGTGCTGAATGCTAGCCCTTCTTACCATTATTATTTCAAAACTGTGAGGCAGCAAAATTTACATGATTTTTAAAAAGAGAGTCAAGTTCATAGACCTAAGAAAAGAATGCAGCCAGTTTCCTGCTTACCTTTCATAAAGAAAGGGCGAATGGTTTTCCAGAGGTCTGGATTGTTGTTAAATATGATGCCGTTCTCGTGCATGCCGATGAACTGCAGCCCGAGTTTGCTGCCAAATCGGGAGATGTAGTTACTGTGCTTCATTACATGGAACATACCTGAGGATCTGTAAAGAAAGCAAACCTTGCTGTTAATCCACTTTGGGAGAGAATTTATGGTGACACACTGTGACTATGTGGTGGGTTTCTTAGCAAATTCATGTTGATCCAAATGCAAAGCATGATGTCTACTATTAAGGGTTAAATAAGCATAACTGTCGGCCCAAGAACGAACGTCCTTGTTGAATAATTTCTACCTAATCATGTCGATCTATTGTAGACGCCTTGCCTCTCCAGCCCCAAGTCACTAACATGTGACTACCTCCAGCCTCTTCGATGCAAAGCTGTCATGAAGCAGAGTCCTCCACGCTACCAGAGTTCTAAGAGTCTCTAGCCTTCTGGGTACATTCTAAAAAGTACACGGCTTGCAAGAATAAGTTACTGGAATTAGAGAAGGTTTCTTTTACTACTTTGGAACTAGCATTTGTGCCTCATACTGCCCGTCTCCCTGAATATCCCTGCACTCAGGCCCCCCAGAGCCTGGAAGGGCTGGCCTGAAAGGTTCCCTGTGGTAGGAAAAGGGGTTGTTTCTGATATCTGCACTTCATCATGACTTGTCAAGGTCTCCAGGGTTGCAGGGTTCTCCTGTGATATAGGGTATAGGAACCATTAGATTAGTGCAATTTGCACAGTGCCCAGTAGTATAAAGTCAAGATATAGCCAAGCATGGTGGCACACGCCTTTAATCCTAGCACTCAGGAGGCAGAGGCAGGTGGATCTCTGTGAGTTCAAGGCCAGTCTGGTCAACATAGCGAGTTCCATGACAGCTGAGGCTACAGGAGGACCCTGTTTTGAAAAGACCAAAAAAAAAAAAAAATCTTGAAAACGATAGCTTTTGTTACCATTTCCTAACTCATTCTATTATTAAAGCAGAAAGCTATTATTATTATTATTATTATTATTATTATTATTATTATTATTTTGCTGTTTTGAGACAGGGTCTCCCTTTAGTCCCAGCTGGCCTGGAACTCACAGAGACCTGCCTGCCTCTGACTCTGCCTCTGGAGTGTTGGGATTAAAGGCATGGGCCACTACTCCAGGCAGAAAGTATTTTTAATGTTCTTTGTTAACAAACTTGTATCTAGATTTTTTTTTAAATACTTAAAGGATGAACAGAACGTTATTTTTCTGCTCTGGCTTCTAGGTGATTTTTTACACTACATTTTTTTCCCCTATTCTCTTATTTCTTTGAAAAGATTGTTAATTTTTGTTGTTGCTGTTTTTGTCTTTTCAAGACAGTCTCCCTGTAGCCCCAGCTGGCCTGGAACTCGCTCTGTAGACCAGGCTGGCCTTGAACTCACAAAGATCCGACTGCCTCTACCTCCCGAGTGCTAGGATTAAAAGCGTGCGCCACCACGCCCGGCTGTTAATTGATTTTCAAGAGCCAGAATAAGAAAGGCACTGGGTGTAAACCAAAACTTAACTAAATCTCAGTTAACAGTTAAAATCTGTGTGGCCTTTAGAGGGCGCCATCATCTCAGTTATTTTCAATCCGAGGTTCCGCAATGGCCTGGGACCGCAGATCAGACAAGAGAAACCCGCCAGCCACAGAAAAGCAGTTTGAAGCAAGGTCCTTTAGCAAACAGAGGTCGACTTTATCCAGAGAGTAAACTGAAAAGGGAAGGAGAGAAGTTGGTGCAGAACAACCGGAACAGCAGCTTGCACTTCTCACAGCCGCCAGAAAGACCTGGCTCCTCCCCAGCAGTCCTGGCTCCTCCCCAGCAGTCCCGGCTCCTCCCCAGCAGACCTGGCTCCTCCCCAGCAGTCCTGGCTCCTCCCCAGCAGCCCCGGTTCCTCCCCAGCAGTCCCGGCTCCTCCCCAGCAGTCCTGGCTGCCCCATATCCCATTTGGGAGAGGAGATTTCTCGGTGCAGAGTCCCCAACCCGGGAAAGGACAATGGCAGGGAGGTCGTTCCTTTAAACGTGACTGAAGTGAAGGCATCACCAAAGTGGGCAAACACCACCCCCCAACTAGAGAGAGAGAGAGAGAGAGCTCTCAGTTCATTCAAATGGGTCCTTGGCGGGGCTGTCAGTGTTCTCTCCCTAGCCTCTCACCTTCTCCGTCTTCCGTTTTCACCTGCCCCAAGCTAGACCTTCCTGTTTTCTTCAGTCAATAGTGGCAGCTAGAAGACAGTCCCTGGGATCCTCAGTGCCACCTGTTCAGTCTTCCTTCCTGTTACTGTGGATGAAGACTTATGCCCCTAATCAAGGCCAGCCCTCCACCCGTCCCTGGAACCCCTTTGCATCTCATATAGTGCAGCAACTTCCCTCCATAGGTCCACCATGCCCACCACCATCCCCCAGCCCAACACGTTGTATGTTATCTGTCTAACCTCATTTTCACCGTGCTTTCACTTAGAGCCTCTGATACCTTTGTTGTTCCTTCAACAGTTTAGACGGCTTCTGCCTTGGGGCCTTTGCCGTGGCCGGTCCTTCTGTCTGGTAAACTTTATCCCCCAAATTCTGCATAGCTCACTTCCTTTCTTCAAGTCCTTATTATGTATATTTTTGTTGAATTTTTGAGCATTTCACACAGTACATCTTAATCCTATTTAGCTGCCCTGTCCTATCTGGTCCCGCCCCAAAGCTTGATCAAAGGATTTCATGCATTTGATCATATATGGGTTTTGTTTAGTTTTGTTTTTTTGAGAAAGGGTCTCCCTATATCCCCCCCCACCCCCCCTACTGGCCTGGAAATCACTCTGTAGACCAGGCTATCTAACCCGGGTCCTCTACAAGTGCAGTCGGCGCTCCTAACCACTGAGCCATCTCTCCAGCTCCTTGGTCACATATGTTAAGGTCGGGTTTGTGCACTCAGATGTCCCTTGATGTGAGTTCACCCTCTGGAGCTTCTTCAGTTGATTTAGTGTCACTCCCTTTTCTTTGTTTTCCTTTTCCGTGTGTGTGTGTGGTGTGTGTGTGTGTGTGTGTGTGTGTGTGTGTGTGTGTGTTTGGAGGTGTATGTCGAGACTCATCCTTGATCACGCCTCCACCGTGTTCACTGAGGCATATATGTATATCCTAATTACGATTCAGTCACCTAACAACCATCTTAGTGTTGGCACACTCTGTGATCTTCAGAAAAATGACAAATAGTCTAAGGGTGCATTTCTCACAACATAACCCTGCTGTTAAGGATCACATGACTATAGTATCCATTTCCCTTGTTGACCCATAGTATATCAACAATATGTTGCTCTGTGAGGGTAGGAATTTGGGCTTATTGTATTCCCTAAATATAACACTGCTATGTTTTCAGAGTAGACCCTGAGAATTCCTAATACACACAGTAACTTCTAGATAAATTGTTTCATTTAGGGAAGGAATAGGAAGCCAGTTATTACTACTGGTAGTATAGTATGTTCTCAATGTAGGTTGAAAGTCTAACTCAATGAATTCCTTGTAAATTTATACATAATTAAGAGAAGTGTGCAAATGAAACCTTAATGAGTATATTAATTGCTAACAGATATGCAAATGAAATGTTCATTAGCATGCTCATTGTTAATCCCTTTTATGGATGTTACTCAAATTCTTTAATTTTTGTATTTGTGATAAAAATAATACATACACATGTAATAGACATGTAATGTCACATACAGCATCTGGAGGCCCTACGGTGGAATGTAACCAGCTGCCCAAGGGTACTGTGTACACCTCTCTGCAGACCTCCTAAGCTTACATATCTCAGAGCTTTACCTCAGAGAGCCCAGCTCCATGCTGCCCAGAGGGTCTCCCAGCAGCTCCCCGCGACCCCCCACCGAACTACTCCCTGAACCTTGAAATTCTACAATCCGGCCCCTTTGGGTCAAAGCTAGTTGGAAAAGCTGAACTACAATCTCTACACCACTGTAATGACTACAGACCTCAAACTTTTCAAAAGGCAAAGAAATCTGGCAAACTACTCAAATCAAAATAAAAAGCTTTCTGAGGTCCAATCGGGTCTTTTCAAGAGGTACGGGTAGTTCTGGAAAGGACTGGAAGAGCAGACAGGGGAAAGAGATGGGGACAAACATGTCCTATCCTAAGGGGAGCTCAGCCTTTAACAACAAAATGGAGTGGCTCTGAGGCAATTAAGGAGAACACAAAGACTCCAACGAGTGAAAGGCCCAAGAGAACATCACAAGAAATAAACAGGAAGAGCTGGGGGAAGGGCGGGCTGGTTATGCCCAGGCCTCTGTGGAGAGCTGGGGGGAGGGTGGCCCAGTCCTGTCCATGCGTCTGTGTCAATCAGCTCTGTGGTGACTGGAGTCACTGAAGTTACTTTCCTAATGAAGGAAGGCAGAGTAGCCCAGAGGCCACCGTGATCATAACAAGGACCTCACTTCCAGAACTCCTCTACTAACCCAAGTTTCTAAGTAACCACTGTCTAGGAGGGATTGTCTACCTGGGTACTCTGTCCTTGAGTCCATCAGTTCATTCCTAACCTAGTCTTCTACCACCACCACCTTGGCTAGGACCAAATCAGAGCAGCACTTAGTTTTCCCTTAGTCCCAGGGTGCTCTTGCCTTTTTTCCTCTTCCTTTCTTTCCAAGGAGGAGTTTCCCAAGCTCTGCAGCTCACCGGAATCACCTGGAGAGTTTAACCAGCACTAGTGTCTGTCCATGCCAAGACTCTGATTTCAGAACCCAGGTTGTAGGGCTCCCAGAAGACCTCTGGTCTACTCTAATACGCTTCCAGGAGGTAACCACTGCTCAGGCAGTATGCTCTTGAGTAAATATCCCAAGGCTTTCTTCACCTGTTCATCAATGAAAATGGGGAGAGGAAAAATCTAGAAGTCATGAAGGAAGCTATGGTTCAGGCAGAAGAAGCAGCTGCCAAGATTACCAAGAAGCTGGAAAAACAGGAGAAGAAACACTTGAAGAAGGAAAAGAAGCGACAAGCACACTGGCCCCAGGCTCTTCAGAAAACACGGAAAGCAGTAGTTAGTGCTCCAGAAGAAGGTGAGGAGAGATGTGAGAAACCCAAAAAGAATTAAAAAACAAAGCCCCAAGAGGTTCCTCAGGAAAACTGAATGGAAAAGCACCTGTCCCTTCTTCCCCTTTCCCTAAATGAAAGAAAAAGAAAGCTCTCCCCAAGGAGGGGTTGGTCAGTGATCCCGAACAGACCGCTTCGACCAGCACAAGCCCTCCTGTTCGGAAGAGGAAGAGGTCTGCACCGAAGAAGGAAAGGGCCAGTGAACCAGAAGAGACTGCACACATGAATGTCCCTAAGAACAAAAGGAAATTTCCTTCCAAGGAGCCCCCTAGCCCTGTAAGCCCTGGGCCTGAAGCCATTTCTGGCAAGAAGAGTGTCACAAAGAAAAAGAGAAAGTTCCAGAAAACACCTCAGGAAGATTAGAATGGACTTTTGGGTGGAGAGGCATGCCCACAACAGATACCTTCCCAACTCCATGGTTAACCCCAATAAAAAAAAAAAAAATCACAAAAAAAGAAAGAAAACAGGGACAGGAAGCCATGCTGAATCGAACAGGAGTAGAAGGCAGCTTGCTGTGATAGGGATAAAAGAGCAAAAAGGGAGGCTGGAGAGATGGCCTAGCAGTTAAGAGCCCCGACTGCTCTTGCAGAGGACCCGGGTTTGATCCCCAGCACCCACATGATGGCTGAAAACTGTCTTTAACTCCAGTGCCAGGGGAATCCGACGCCCTCTTCTGACCTCCATGGCACTGCACAACATGGGTGCACAGACCTACATGCAGACAGTATATTCATACACATATGAAAATAAATAAAAATTAAAAAATAAATAAATAAAGCAAAAAGGACCCTCCAAGCTTCCAAGTTACAGGATGTCTTTAAGACTATAATCAGTTGGAAAAGTGCCCAAAACACTAAAGGCATAGCAAGAACATATCAGATTGTTTGAATTTGACTAGAGCTCAACAGACATAAGTCAAACCAATGAATTATGATGAAGCCGTTGGAGCGACACATCAGAATTATCTGAATGTTTGTCAAATCAGACTATGGGGGGGGTCCCAGGTTGTTGTTGGTTTTTTTTTTTTTGTCTTTTTATTTAGTAGATCAGAGCAGAGTACAAGCATTGCATTTCTGAGCATAGGGGCTGCTGGTATGAAGTGAGCATGCCCAGACACCACCGCATCGGTTTACGAGGGGCTGATGCCAGGACACTTCCCTGCAGCTGCTCATGCGGGGTTGCAGAGATGTGGTCTGCCCTGGCCATCCTTGAAAGCACTACAACATCAAACTGAATGAAACAGGGGAAATACAGGTAAAAACTGAGGAATTAGATAGGTCCAAAATGACATTATTGGATAAGTTGAAATATTTGGAATTATAGCACATTTTTTCCCCTGAGTCTTTCTTTTAGTAATTATTTCAGAGAACTGGGTTTTGAGGATACCATGACATGTGATGTATATATATTTATATATACATATATATATGTATATATTTATATATAAATCCTGACCCCCCCCAAAAAAAACCCAAGCAGTTTACAAAAAGCACTTATTTTCTGAACAACTTACGTAGCTGGAGAAAATAATCAGTGATGAGAAAACAGTTAAATACTTTGGTTAATTTTAGTTTATGGGTAAAGTTCTATCAGGGATTATAAATATTAAAGTGTTAATGAGATGGCGATAGCAGATAACTTCGCTCTAAGTCTAGTTAGGCTAATCGAAATTCTGGGGAAACATCCCTTCTTTCAATGTCTCCATTTTCTAAGATCACTAGATGAGAAAAGTAGTAAACAAGAACGCAAAGTAGTAAACAAGAACACAAAGCTCATTCCTAAGAGTCAATGATTATTTAGTTAATCCTAGATTGAATTCAACCTGCAAAGATAATCCGGAAAAATATAACAATGCTAGATGGAGAACGTCATTTTTTAACGTCATTTTTTAACATCATTTTTTTCTTGATTTGTTTCAGATGGCACACAGATATTAATAGGAAGGTAGGAAACTGGGTGTAGTAGTGTACCTCTTTAATCCCAGCACTTAGGAGGCAGGAGCTGGAAGATCTCTTTGAATTTGAGGTCAATCTGGTCTACATAGTGAGTTCTAAGGCAACCAAGGATACATAATGAGACCCTGTCTCAACAAACAAACAAACAAAAGCTAGCAGCTCATGCGGTCTCTCTCTACTGCCTAGTGTTTAGTAGCGTGCAAGATGAACACACTGAAAACTACTGTTCAGATAGGCCTGCTTTTTTTTGTTGTTAAGGGGTTTTGGGGGGAGTGTTTGTTTGGAGTTTTTTTTTAAATGCTTACTTGTAGATATAAGGCCAAAATCTCAGGAAAGCAGAAAAGAGAATGTCTCTTTCCTAAAGCATGTTTGGTCAAAACCAAATCATCTTAATCTTAATATTCCACATTTGCTACTCAGAAATTTTGAATGATTTCCAAATGTTCCACAATTCTTTGTGTATTTCCTGTTTCAACTCAAGAAGAGCTCAATTATTTTTCCAGTGTGCAGTGTGAGACTGTTACATAGTCATCTGTCACCTTCATTTCCACAGGGGGAAAATGTAGCCTTATAAATATATCAAGGTGTGGGGCTGGAGAGATGGCCTAGCGGTTAAGAGTGCTGACTGCTCTTGCAGAGGACCTGGGTTCAATCCCCAGCACCCACATGGCGGCTGAGAACCTTCTTTGACTCCAGTTCCAGGGGAAACCGATGCCTTCTTCTGACCTCCATGGCATTGCACGACACGGGTGCACAGACCTACATGTAGACAGTACATTCATACACATACAAAATAAATAAAAAATTTTTTTTAATTTTTAAAAAATAAATATATCAAGGTGTTAAAATCAGATTTTTTTTTTTTTTTTGTCTTTCTGAGACAGCGTTTCCCTGTAGCCCCACTTGGCCTGGAACTTGCACATGGGTATTTTTTGGGGGGGGTATTTTTGAGACAGCGTCTCCCTTTAGTCCCAGCTGGTCTGGAGCTCACTGTGTAGACCAGGCTGGCCTTGAACTCACAGAAATCTGCCTGCCTCTGCCTCCCAAATGCTGGGATCAAAGGTGTGTGCCACCACACCTGGTCAAATGGTCAGTCTTGATTTTTGAAAGCATGTCTTTTAGCAGTAGTCATGGTAGTAGCATGGAATTGCTATGTAGATCAGGCTGGCCTCGAACTCACAGAGATCCACCTGCTTCTGCCTTTCTGAGTGCTGGGTATTGTTTTTTAAGATTTTATTATTATATTTTATATGTATGAGTATATTGCCTGCATGTATGTCAATCCACCTATGTCTCACAATGCCCACAGGGATCAGAAGAGAGCATCAGATTTCTGGAACTGGAGTTACAGATGGTTGTCAGCCACCATGTGGGTGTTGAGAATCAAACCTAGGTCCTCTGTAAGAGTAGTCAGTGCTCTTAATTGCTGAGCCACCTCTCCAGCCCCTAGATGTTTTTTTTGGGGGGGGGGTTGGTTTTTTTGTTTTTTGTTTGTATTTTTGAGACAGGTTCTCTCTTTAGTCCCAGCTGGCCTGGAGCTCGCTATGTAGACCAGGCTGGCCTTGAACTCAAGAGATCCACATGCCTCTGCTTCCAAAATGCTGGGATCAAAGGCATGTGCCACCACGCCCGGCCAAATGGTCAGTCTTGATTTTGAAAACACGTCCTTTAGCAGTAGTCATGGTAGTAGCGTTCTACATGCTGAGAATGGAACCCAGGCCTTGCACCTGTTAGGTACACATTCTTGCTGAGCTGTTCCCTCGGCCCATAGAGCTCTGATTATAGTGGACTCACTTGCTGATAATGAGTGTCTCCTCTCCACTGATCCAGACTCTCATGAATTCTCCATACATCTTATTGTAGTAGTTGCAGGCACTTCCGATCCCCATCCACAGAAATCTGCCATGGGAAATGAGGGGCCCGATTCCCAGACAGTAGCCAGGACCTGCAACAAATGGTGAACAGACAGTTGAGCATCTTAATAATGCCAACAAGAGTTGTCCTTTCAAATCTTATTGTTCCTTACATCTTTGGGGGTCTATTTTGAGTCATTACAAAAGTGACTTAAAACAAGTGTAATGCAGAGCTCTCTAGTACCCCCCCCATGAATGAAAATCAACATCAGTATCCACATCACACCGTGCTATGGATCTGTCATTTCAGTCCCAATGAACGGGGGAGGGGCATGCTAACTTACTTAAAGGATCTCAAATACAGGGCCAGGCATGATGGTGCACACAAACCTTTGAATTGCAGCACTCAGGAGGCAGAAATAGGAGGATCTCTATGTGTTCAAGGCTAACCTGGTCTATATAGCAAGTTCTACATAGCAAGACCCTGTCTCAAAACATTTTTTTAAAGAGTCTCAAATGCAGCAAATCAGTTGATGTGTCTGATGATAAGCATAGAAACCGTGACAGTGGACAAGCTGGCAGGCCTTGGTTTGAACACCCCAGTTGACAGAATGGATAGATTACAGGTGAGTGTGGCTTCCTTTCATTAGAGAGGAACAAAGACAATGTCCAATCTCAGAAAAGCCACAGCTTTTCTCTCTCAGAAATTACTCTGCTTGGGGTGGGGGGGTAGGGAGGGCAGGGCTTGGTTCTTCGCTTAGAGTGTCCATATCGCAGTCTGGTTTTAGCTAAAAACAGTGCCCACTTGCAGTCTTACTTATGTAGGTGAGGCAGGACTACACAGAACATGAATCCAGAGAACAGCTGGGCAATTTC
The DNA here is from genome assembly GCA_009823505.1 of Rhizomys pruinosus. Lineage (NCBI taxonomy): Eukaryota > Metazoa > Chordata > Mammalia > Rodentia > Spalacidae > Rhizomys > Rhizomys pruinosus. The sequence goes on from VZQC01005922.1 coordinate 1,533,278, forward strand.
ATGTGACTATGCCACAGAACAAATTTATAGCTTGGATTTGGTTGTTGGTTTTATAAAGTTTTCAGGTTAGCATACAAAGTAATGGGTTTCAGCATGGCATGAAAATACATATGTGCTTTCTGTTCATCCTTTTGAGATAGGATCTAACTAGCTAGGATGGCCTTGAACATGGAAATTCTCCTACTTCAGCCTCCCCAGTACTAGGATTCCAAACAAGCCTGATAGTTGGGTTTTTGTTTGTTTGTTTGTTTTTTGAGGAACTATTAGCAACTAATTGGTGCTGAGAAAGAAAGTCAGTCTTGATTCTGTAATCCTGTGCATGCGTGCGTGCCTGCGTGCGTGCGTGCATGCGTGCATGTGAATGGAGGGAAAGAAAGAGAACATGAAACTGATGAAACAGTAGAAAAGTAAGGGATGTAGGAGGTGCTGATGGGGGAGGGGATCTGAATTCAATCAGAACATATTGTATGAAATTCGAAAAACTTCAATTAAAATGGCACAAAAATTTTTGAATACTTTTAAGAATTGTCATATAACATAATTTCTCTAAGTTTTTATTTTTCGATTCCCTGCTGTCAGTGAAATCATTATGAAGCCCAAACATGCCTTAACTGTATGAGGAAGTGAGGGTTGTGTAATAATCTAGATGGTATAAGCTTGAATCTTCTGAACTGGAAATTTACTCCCAAACTTGGAAAACAATGCTTAATCATTCACTTTGCAGTTGCAAGTTCATATGAACACAATTGATAGACTTTTCCTGTTTGGAGAAAAGATCTTTGCTAGTATCTATAGACTCAGAATATTGTCAAAGATTATTAGTCATAAATTTGGTAATACTGTGTTATAATAGATGACTGAATTTATATTATAATTCCTTTATGTTCTTCAAAAATTTAAATAAGCAGATTTTCTTGAATATATATTTCCTTAAAATATCAGATATGCCAACTTTTCATTAACTAAGATATCCATGGTTAACAAAATAAAAGGTATTTTTCAAACTATATCTATAGTGAAAAGAATACAAGGTATTTATAGTTTAGTACGTTATAGACATTCAACAAATATTTTGGAGCACATTTTAAAAATTAACTACGGGGGCCAGAGAGATGGCTCAGTGGCTAAGAGCACTGACTGCTCTTCTAGAAGACCAAGGTTTGAGTCCCAGCACCCACATGGTAGGAAACAGCGCTCTGTAACTCCAAATCCTGGGGATCCAATGCCTTCTTCTGACTTCCATGAGCATTGCATGCATGACACGGATGCACTTACACACGTAGGCAATACACTCATATACATAAAAAAATAAAATATTTTAAAACTTAACTAGGCATATGCATATAATATAAAGAATGAATTTTTAAATGTTCTTATTTAGGGTATTTTAGGTTCTATTTACTTTTTTGGGGTCTTTTTGAGACAGGGTCCCCCTCTAGCCCCAACCATCCTGGAACTCATTATATAGACAGGGCTGGCCTTGAACTCACAGAGATCCACTTTCCTCTGCCTCCCAAGTGCTAGAGTTAAAGGCCTGCACCACCATGCCTAGCTTCTATTTACATTTTTATTTAAAAATGGAAAATACAACATAACCTGAAGCCAAGTATTAACTGAGAATAGACTTGTCCACAGTTTTCTTTCCTTAATATACAAGCCCCATGAGAAACAAAGACATACAACAGGAGGTTTGTATTTGGGAGTCCCTACTCAAATTAAGATATGACAGACAGCCCAGTGCAATAGTCTGCCCATGTAGTCCCTATTCCTTGGGGGGACAGAGATAGGAGATTCACTGGAGCCCAGGAGATTAAGACCAGCCTGAGTAACAGTGAATGAAATTCTGTCTCTTTAAAACAATCAAACAGGGGCTGGAGAGATAGCCTAGCGGTTAAGAGCACCGACTGCTCTTGCAGAGGACCTGGGTTCAATCCCCAGCACCCACATGGCGGCTAAGAACCGTCTGTAACTCCAATTCCAGGAGAACTCCAGTTCCAGGGGAATCTGAGATCCTTTTTTGACCTCCGCGGCATTGCACGACACGGGTGCACAGACCTACATGCAGACAGTACATTCATACACATACAAAAATAAATAAAATTAAAAAAAAAAACAAAGAATAAACAAAGAAAATTTGGTCCTGGAGAGATGGCTCAGCCTAAGTTGAGCACTGACTACTTTTGCCAAGGACCAGGGTTCCATTCCCAGCACAGACAGGTAGGCAAACAACTGTCTGTGAACTCCAGTTCCAGGGGATCTGACACATTCTTCTGACCTTCTCTGGCACTGTGTAACACAGGTGCACTCACATACATGCAGGCAATACACTCCTACATATAAAATCAAAAGAATAAATATGAAAGAAGAGAGAGAGAGAGAGAGAGAGAGAGAGAGAAAGGAAAGAAAGAAAGAAAGAAAGAAAGAAAGAAAGAAAGAAAGAAAGAAAGAAAGAAAGAAAGAAAGAAAGAAAGAAAGAAAGAAAGAAAAGGAAATTTGGCTGGAGAAATGATTGAGCAGCTAAGACAACTTACTGCTTTCCCAGAAGCCCTGAGTTCTGTTCCCAGCATCGCGTGGCTCACAACCACCTGTAACTCCAGCTCCAAGGGCGCGGACGCCCTCCCTCTCAAAGGATAATTACACACACACGGCACACACACAGACGTATAAAGATTAAAAACAATCTTAAAAGAAACAGAAAAGAACCACATTCTAGTCAGGCATGGTGGCAAACACCTTTGAATCTCAGCACTAGGGAGGCGGACACAGGAGATCTCTGTTCCAGGCCAGCCAGAGCTACATAGAAAGAGCCTGTTTCAAAAAGCAAACAAACAAAAAAAGGAGCTGGAGAGATGGCTCAGCCACACTGGCTGCTCCTGCAGAGAAGCTGGGTTTGATTGCCAGCATCTGGCAGCTAACAACCATCCTTAACTCCAGTTCCAGGAGACTCCAACCCCCTCTTCTGACCTCCACGGACATTTCATGACAAGTGTCCACTTACATACCTGCAGGCAATACACTCATACACATAAAGTAAAAACAATAAATTAAATATTTTTTTGAAAAGAGTGATTACTACAAAATCAAAGAAAATCTCTAAAGAGATACAGAAAGAAAGAAAAAAAGAGAAACAGACAGGTGGGTGGAGAGATGGAAGGTGAAAGAGGGTAGGAAGGAGAGAGGAAGGAAAAAAAAGAGATGGAAGAGAAGGAGGGAGGGAGGGAGGGAGGAGGGAGGCAGGGAAGGGGAGGGAGTTGCCAGGAACTTCTGGAATGCTCTAACATTCTATACCTTGTGTTGGACTCTAACAGCAAACAAGTCTGTTATTACATTGTACAGTTTTCTGTGAAATATTTTGTTTCGTTAAAAAAAAAGGACACATTGTAATATCTGATTCCTGGCATCTGCCTTTAGGTATCTGGTGCTCAGGGTACAGTGTGGCCTCTGGGAGGAGAAGACCAATGTCCAAGGTTGAAGTGGCTATATGGTCTCGGGGAAGGGAGGGCTGTCAAGTAGCAGGTAACAGCAAGTCCTGGACAGGGATCAGTGGACGTGGAGTGATTCTTGGGATGGAAGCAGCGGGTCTTTTCTCCCTTCTTCTTGTGGTTCCTTCCCTCCATATCTTCTGTCTTTGCCACTGCCCAGTTCTAAACACACACCTTCCCAGCCCCTGATTCAGCCAGACTTCTCAGCAAGCATGCCTGGAGAAGCTTAGCTCTGAGTCCCGGGACATTACTGACTGTACTTCATCTCTCCTCTTTGACTCCTAGTTTCTTCCCCTACAAAGAAGCACTGTCCTAGCACTTTCACAGATTCTCCCTTAATCAGTGGGGCCAGGATTTGGTAGCTGGTGCTGACAGCAAACCCTTGATCAGATCCTTGCCCTGATACTGTACCAGTGGCAGCCATCTCTCAGGGGAACAGAGAGAAGGAAGAAGGAGGAGGAGGAGGAGGAGGAGGAGGAGGAGGAGGAGGAGGAGGAGGAGGAGGAGGAGGAGGAGGAGGAGGAAGCACTGTCACCAACTTTCCCAGAGAACACAGGTAGGATACCGCCTTAACTGAGAATAAGTAAAGGCTTCTTTCATATACCTCCTGAAGTCCCTTAGGCTGTCGAGGACCCTAAACCTGTAAATCCAAGAACCCAGAGAGCTGTGCCTAGCAGATGTTCCTCGGGGCTCCTGGCCACCCCCTGGACTTCCTGTCTTCCTCCCAGGTGAAGATCAGCAGACCTTTTCCCCTCTCTTGGATTAACTCTGCATTTTCTTGGGCATTCCGCTTCTCACTCTTGACATGGCTGTTTCCCCTTTGACCACAGGATGGAGCAGGGCCTGTCTCTGTGGCTCTCAAAACTCCAGCTGTGCAGGAAAAAACACCCTAGGAAAGCTTTCACAGTAGCAACCTGGAGGCCCCACTTCCAACAGGGCTGAGGACCACTGTACTTGCCTAGGTGACTGCCCCCGAGGACAGCACCATGTCCCTAGCCCAGAAATGTGAACACAGTGAAGCGTCACCTAGCTCCCAACTGGGCTGAGGGCTATCAGTTCCCACAGCTGCTCTTTTTTAAAATTCATGTTTCAGGCTCCAGACATTGTGATTCAAGCACTCTGGGGAAGGGCCTAGGAATCTGCTGACAAGCGCCTTTACACTAAATGATCTTTACACTAAAATGAGGATGTGTAGCTTCCTTGGTAAACAGATAATGTTGACTTCTCCTTACAGATGCTCTGGTAATACAGGTGGGTTAGATGTTAGCTTCTGATCTATGACCAGGAAAAGACACTCTTCCACACCCTACTCTCTTCAGCTCAGTCATTCCTTTACCCTGACCAAGGAATTCCCAGAGGAGAAGCATTCCAAGGAAGCATTCAAGACAAAGCCACGAAGGTGTCTCCCTCAGCTCTGATATTTTTTTTCTTTCTCCACAGGTGACAGCACCAGGGAGAAGAGAATAAGATTAACTAAATGTTCCACTGAATTAGACATTACAGCAACCTAAAGTGCCAGGTTGAATCAGAGAGCTAGGGCAGCAATTACCATAGACTCCAGGCACAGAGCATTTTGTCCTGGCCCCCCACCCCCGGCTCCCCCTTCCAGTTGCCTGTGCAGAGTCTCAGCACACACGTGAAGGTGTAATTATGCTATTGTTGGATATCTTATAACAGAATTGGAGACTGGTGCTCCTGTGAAGTATTTACACCCAAATTTAAAGAAATCCTCTGAAACGTCTGCTTCTTCTGAATTCATTTGTCATCTGATCATTCCAACGGCAGTGGCAGAATGGTGAGGGGTCCCCCCCACGAAATTATCTGGATAATTATATTAATCTCTACTTTTGATAGACAAACAGGTTGCATTGGAGATTCTGTCAGAGTGTGGTGCTGCCAGGGAACGGTAGTCAGCCGTATGGTCCCAGTGCCCAGGTCCCATTCAACCTTATGATAACATCACTGTCACCATTGTGCCAACAAGGGAATGAAAAGTCAGACAAAAAGAAGGAGAAAGGGAGAGGTGGGAGAGAAGAGAGGTAGAAAGGGGAAAGACGTCAGACAAGAATCAATCCAGGGACATCCCACCTTCAGAGCAGAGCTGAAACCAATCTGAATCTGTTTTTATAAAATTGGCAAAAAAACCCACAAAATCCCAATCTCTAGAATCTTACTTTCCTTTGCTCCATCTCCAACTCCCTTTAAAGGTTTCTTATGTCAAATCTAACCTGCCAAAGCAGACTGGAGAAGACTAAGTTACTTTCCATGACATGTTCACTTAACATGGGCAGATAACTGGTTGAAATTGTTTTTCAGCTGTGGACTGTGACAGTAAAAAAAAAAGTAATTATTTTTAACCGTCACAGACCAAAGAACCTAATGAAACAATCTCTTTAGGAACAGAACTAAAGAAGTGACTCACCTGGTATGGAAGACGTGCTCTCATAATTCCAAACCAAGAGAAGGAGACCCACAGACAGCAGCAGCGGCATGGCGCTGACAGACAGCGCTTCCGGGACCACGCTGGTGACGTTGTAATGCATGGGGTTCAGCATTTCCAAAACCATCTTGCAGTCTTTGGCCTCAGAGGAAGCAGTTTAAAGTTCTGAGGAAACAAAGCAGTAGAGAAGTTAGAGAATGCTTCCAGCAGGTTAGTCTGAGGGGTCCTGTCACTTCTGAGCATGCTAGACAGGAGAGATGGGTAACTTTGCTTTATAGTGTGATTGGACACTCAGACAAGACAAAGTTGTGGTTACAAGTCAAAACAAACATGGCCTTGGTAGACTCAGGTTCTGCTGGACAGTTGGTCTGATAGAACCTTATCATCTTGCCCTTGAGTGGGTAGAGTGACGTGCACTCCCAATTGAAAGCCAGTGCTTTGCAGTTCGTTCCAGAGGAAAAATAATTGTGTGGCTTAGCCAGTGAGTTTTGTTTAAGCAATCCTCTTTCTTTAAAGCAAATTCAATAAAAATAAATAAATAAATAAGGGGCAGGTATGATGGTTTAGAGAACAAAAGTATTTGCCACCATGCCTAACAACCTGAGTTCAATTCCCCAGGACTCAATAAAATAGAAGGAGAGATTTGGGCAAAAGGTCCTTTGACTTCCGAATGCTCCATGGCACACGGACACACACACACACACACACACACACACACAAAAAAAAAAAAACATTAAAATGTACATATAAGTACAAAGTAACAATTAAAAATCAACATGAGTAATGTCCCAATCCCTTTCCTTCGTCAAAATTCCCTCTTCAGACATAGGTTTATATAGCCAGAACACATTTCTTAGATACCATCAAAATGTTCTGGAGATCTTCATTAGGTTGCCTATGAAATTTAAAAGGAGTTACATATAACAGTCTTTCTCTAGTGGCTTTAATGAAGACTCAGAATCTCTAGAATCACAGACTGGATTAAACAGTGCTCATGGGGTCAACATGGGGAATAAAGAGAGGAAAAAAGAAAGGGATGGGAGGGGAAGAGGACAGGCAGACTTGGTTGCTCCAGCAGCAGGCCCGAGTGCAGACTTGGTTGCTCCAGCAGCAGGCCCAGAGTGCAGATTTGGTTGCTCCAGCAGCAGGCCCAGAGTGCAGACTTGGTTGCTCCAGCAGCAGGCCCAGAGTGCAGACTTGGTTGCTCCAGCAGCAGGCCCAGAGTGCAGACTTGGTTGCTCCAGCAGCAGGCCCAGAGTGCAGACTTGGTTGCTCCAGCAGCAGGCTCAGAGGGCCATCTTGTCCCAATGGCTTCCCTTTTGTACTGAGCTGCTAGCACTGCTGTTTTTCAGAAATGTGCTGCTCAGTGTCTCCCTCAACCAGGATGTTATTACCTTTACTCCTAGAAGAGAGTTTGGGGGACGCCAGTAGTTGAAGACTAGGTTGAAGAAGCTTGTACAGTCATCATCAAGTGCACTTCCCAGTGACAGATGACATGCTCCAAGCTTTACCTTCCACGAGAAAATGCTAGAAGTGTGGGACACATGCTACAGCAGGGCAGACTCATGCTGTAATTCTACATTCACATAAAGGACTTCAGATCAGGAACTCTATGAATGCCTGGATATGAGAAAGGCCATAGCTTTCATCATCTTCTTGGGAACCATGCAGTGATATTTATCCCTTGCTCTCTATGCAATCTTGCAAACAATTGCATGAATTCACCTATATTGTGTAATTTCTACACTTGGTAGAAATCAAAGTGAATTTATTAATCATTCTGTCAATTCATTCTATTAATCGATCATTTCGAAGGGACAGAAGGAGGCCAGTGGGATTTTCCATCTTGATAAACAACTCCACCTTGCAAAATAGCAGCCCCTCCCCAGGTTAGTGAATAATAGGTTAACAAATAACAGGCAGGCAAAATAACAGGAAGCCACAGTTGGTGGCAGTTCCAGTAAGGAGTCACCCTGAGGGCCAGTTCCAGTAAGGAGCCAACCTGAGGGTCTGACCCCCAGGACACCTGCATAACAACATAGTAATATTTCCCCATTTTCAAAAGTAACCAATCTGTGTAAAGGTCACTTTGAGTGACCAATGAAGAAATAACTCATTGCTGTTGCTGTAATCTGCTCTGTTCAAAATGTATAAAAGCTGAGTACTGGGTTTGTTTGGGGTTCTGCCTTTCCCTGCTATACAGGCGATCCCTGGTGTGCAGACAAATTAAACCTCTTGCTTTTGCATTGAGATTTGTCTCTGTGTCTCTCACTTGGAGGTCTCCCAAGGGTAAGGCTCATTTTGGGTCTTATATCTGGGGGCTCGTCCGGGATTGAGACCCCCTGTGTGGGGACGCCTAGGCAGACTTCGGAAGACTAAGACTGGGCCCCAGAAGGTACCGCGGTTGTGTCTGTCTTGTTTGTCCTGTCTGTCTTGTCTGGCGTTTGTTTCTGTTCTGAGGCTGTTGTCTCCATCTGTAAGGAATCTGGAGGATGATCCAGTTCTGGACAGGAGGGTCATGACGACTTTCCTGTCATCTGGGCTTGAACTGGGAATTTCTTGGCCAAGCCACCTGGGGACCGAGTCCGGGAGGGACCAGTTGGTGTCTGGTACCAGAGTGAATAGGTGCCTACCTAGTGAATCTTTGTCTTGTATCTTCCATTTGTGGCAGGGACGGTTGATATCTGTGTTAATTGTTTGTGTTAGTTTCTGTGGACTTGGACTGACGATCTTTTTGGACATGGGACCATCTACTTCTTCTAATCCCCTACTTCCCTCTCTCCTGTGCAGGCACGCATGCACACAAAGGGCTCATGCTGTGAGCTCCAAGCAGCCAGAGCTTCCACTGCTCCACTCCCCTAGAAAAAAAAAGATCCATCATAATAAGATGCCAGGCAGCTGGCCCTCCTTAACAGGACTGTTAGTTAAGGTGGAACAGGCATTTAGTGAAATCAACCCAGCATTTGGGGGCTTGGAGTACAAAAGTGTTTTAATGGAGCTAACTAAAAAATGTCTTAAACTCTAAATGACTGTGTGTAAATGTGACAATGAAAAATTAATGGTTCCACAGCCCTGCACAGCCAAGGTGTGCAGCAGACCAGAAAACTGAGAACTTTCTGTGCCTTGACATCAAGTTATTCTATGAGATTAAAAAAAAAAAAAAGGGAATCTCTCATTAAGTCATATGTCTGTGCAAGCTGTGTGTGTGTTAACTGTTCTCCCATCTGTGTGAGATTCGTGTCATGTGTGTTCTTCTGTGTTGGTTTCTGTTAAAAGTGGCCACTTCAAAGTTCTTTCATTCTGTATTGTGCACATAAATTAAGTTTATTTTTGGCATGCCTCTTAAACTTTTTCAAAGGCCTAATTTGAACCTGGGTTTCTAGGTTCCTACAGAGAAAAATTCTGAACTGGTTATCTAAAGGTTTTTGTTATCTGTTAAGACTGGATTTGATCTCCAAATTAAACTGTTTTAAAGTTGCAGGTATTCTAACTGCAGTTTCCTTTCAACTTGTTTTTCCAGACGTCTGAAGACCTGATTTTTAACCCTTATGGTTAAAACAAATGTCTGTTTTCTTTTCTTCTCCTTAGCCAGGCTTTTGACAGCTGTGCTGCCATAAATATTAGCACATAGCTTCCCCTGGATACCTGTGAACTACAATTTCTTCTCTCCAATGAAACACTCTAAAATGTTTTTTGATATTGTTCATTGCTTAATTGTCTTGGTTTTGTACTGCCTTGGTAGGACCGAATGTTTCCTGATACCTTATTCTTTAGCTTCTTTCTTCCTTGGTGAAACTGTTTTTAATTATTGTATCATGACTTTAGTTATGGCTAGCCTTCGGTACAAACTGGATATATAATTCTGTTTTTCACCACTCGTTAAAATATTTCAATAAGTTTAAGTTTTAAAGCCCTATGTATGAGGGGCTGGAGAGATGGCTCAGTAGTTAAGAGTGCCAACTGCTCTTGCAGAGGACCCAGGTTCGATCCCCAGCACCCACATGGTGGCTGAGAACTGTCTGTAACTCCAGTTCCAGGGGAATCCAATACCCTCTTCTGACCTCCGTGGCATTGCATGA
>VZQC01005922.1:1553558-1611007 GCA_009823505.1 Rhizomys pruinosus
GAGACAGGGTCTCCCTGAAGTCCCAGCTGTCCTAGAACTCACTCTGTAGACCAGGCTGGCTTTGAACTCACAGAGATCCGCCTGCCTCTGCCTCCCAAGTGCTAGGATTAAAGGCGTGCGCCACCACGCCCGGCTCAGTTTCCTCTTCTGCTAGAAGGCAAGTTCCCCAAAGACCAGAATCTGTGCTTCCTCCTTCACAACTGTAGCTGCCCCCCCCCAACTGGCGTCCCTCACTTTGAGTGCAACCCCCTGGCAGAGCCTGCACGGTGCGGAGCGGACTTTCCTCCAACTGGTACTCGCCTTGGGGAGCCGAGGACCTGCCCCCTCAGCCTTTCTCTTTCACTCTGTCCTGCACAGAGGCTGGTCTGTTGTCTAGCTCTGTTTTAAATAACCCCTATCAAAAATTTTCTTGCTTCTTGGTTTTGAGACTTTTGAAATCTTCCTCATCTGGCCTTATTCTTTGGCTCTCCTAATCTTGATTCACTGACCTATAAAAACCCTACCTTCTAGCTTCCCCCCTCCTTCCCATCTCTTCCTCCATCTCCTCCTCTTCCTCCTCTCCTCTTCCTCTCCTCCTCCTCCTCCTCCTCCTCCTCCTCCTGTTCTCTCTTCTTCCTGCTATTTCAAGTCATCCCTATCACCAGCCTTCTGGAAGAAGTCCCTCTCTTCCTCTTTGACATGGCTCCTGGAGCACTCTTGCTTCTGACTGGCCAAGGCATTATATAAATCAAAGTCTTAGAGAGTTTCATTAAAAAGCATATTCAGGAGCAAAGGTTTAAGTAGTTAGTGGTTGCTGGAGCAGGGGCATTATATTCTTTAGTGTAGACACTGGTAAATTACCTTTGCTCAAGTAAACAACACCCCACCCATCCTCATGCAAGCAACCCTAGTTAAATGCAGTGGGACACACCCCACACACATACTTGAGAAGGCTGGGGGGAGCGGGATAAATGGGAACAATGAAGGGATATGATCACAGTGACAACCTAAGGCTCATGGAACATAGAATGAGGGGTTGAGGGAAAAAAGAATAGTGCGTCCTTCAACCCTCACCAGTAAAGCTTCCTTACAGAACAGCGTGTGACACACACAGAAGGCCACATGTGTATCCCTGGATAGGACTCCTATATTTAATCTTACCTGCCCACGACTTAGGCCGTTGTAGAAGAGGGGACACAGAGGTGGTAAGAGCCAGGGCTGGTTTATGAACATAGGGAGGCGGAGGCTTTCAACCACTGGAAGCTTGCACACATGAACCTGTGGCAATGCTGGCATCAAGCACAAGACCCATGCCAACTCAAACAAGAGCCCGAGAAGGTGGATGGCAGGCATCACATGGCGCAGGCGTACACACACACACACACACACACACAGGCAACATACTAAGACACAAGAAATTAAAGTATTTTTTAAACAAAGCTATGGCTGGACAGCAGCCAGCTCAGTGGTTATGAGCTCTGGATGCTCGTGAAAAGGACCCGGGGTCAGTTCCCAGGACTCACCTGGAAGCAAGCTGACAGCCACCTCCAGTTCCAGGGGATCTGACGTCACCCTCTTCTGGCTTCTGTTTTGCACTGGATGCATATGGCACACTTACACACATATAGGCAAAACACTCATACACATAAAATAATTATTTTTTTTTTGAGACAGGGTCTCCCTGTAGCTCCAGCTGTGCTGGAACTCACTCTGCAAACCAGGCTGGCCTTGAACTCACAGAGATCTGCCTGCCCCTGCCTCCCAAGTGCTGGGATTAAAGGCGTGCACCACCATCCCTGGCTCCATGGTGATTTTAAATGGAGGTTTACCCATGGTTTCCATCTTCTGACACCGGGGTTCTAGCCATTCATCTCAGCAAGTGGGGATTGCTTCTTCTCAGAAGAGAGAAAATAAGCCACAACGGAAATTCTGATAGATGTTTGGTCAGCCTGAACCTCCTTCAGGGCACTTGTGTAATCCACCCTGCGTTCCCAGTGAAAACCCTGGCTAATTAGACAGGCAGGGAGAGCTAAAAAGCCTGGAAAGTATCCTGGGAGGCCTCACCCAACGGGCTCCTCACAGAGGGAGGACTCAACACTACATGAGAGGAGTGGGTGACCCAGCATACGTACCCGGAGCGCACAGGTAGCCCTGCGGCTTTCTTTTCTTACTCGTCTTGGAGGTCCAGTTCTTGCCTTTTGAGAAAGTCCCGAAGTATTCACCGCAGCTTACCTGCCAACCTCCAGCTGGCCCGGGCCATGGGCAGGTTTCCGTGATGTCCTTTTATCCCAGCTTTATCTGTGATCGTCTGATGGCAGCACTGCCTTTCCAATGTGGGATATTTGATGTTACCTCCCAGGGACATCAGTTGTGACTGACCTCTGAGCCTTCTAGACCTTGATGGTTAAAGACATTTTGAGCCATGTGACAAGGCTGGGGATTATTTGGGGACCAGAAGCCCAACATGGGCCCTGGGATCCAACTGTATTGTGATTTCCTGATATGATACCCCAACCATATTTTTTCCTCAGTGGCTGCATGATCCTGTCTTGGGGAGGAGCAAGACAGAATTACCAAAAAAGGAGTCAGTTTTTTTATCACTTCACTTTTTAGTTCAGTTTTATACTTAATATGTTTTGTTTTTTTGGCTCAGCAGAATTTTTTAGTCAATTTCAGCTTTTAACCTGGAGAGGGAAAAGGCAGAATTAGCAGCACCACAAAATGGAAATTTGAGGTGAGAAGACCCAAGTTCAACTCTGTGGGCAACCACTCCTGTGAGCTCACTCATATCCCAGCAGCTTGGGGCCACCTGAGTGTGTGAGTTGTCTAGCACCAGGTATGAGGTGGGAGGTGACGATGAATCCTTATAAGCCATATACCTGTGGCCTTGTCATCCCTGGCCCCTTTAAAGTCTCTATGGCACTTGGAGTTGTGTGATCTCATGACCACAATGCAAGGTCCCCAAGTGAACTTACAGTCCTTTGGGTGGCCCGGATGCCACCGAGCCTCTTTCTATGACAAGATCCAGGGCCACACCCGAGCCTTGGTAACCAGGAATCATCATCCTTAAAGCCAGATGGCCTTGCTTCCTTCTAGTCATTGGCCTAGATAGAAGCTCATTTAAGAACACCCCAGCTCCCAAACAGCTAATTACCTCTGCACCATGCTGTTTTTCATCATTATCACGGCTGAGCCCCTTTCTCCTTAGTGAGATCTCACACCTTCTTCTGTCCTTAGCCCCCAAAGACACTGCTACAAGTGTTCAGTAAGTAAATGTTAGCGAAAGAATGAATCTTTAAAACTTTTTAGGCTTGGGGTCATAAAAAAAATAAACAATAAACCTGATAGGATCATGTATCCCCCAGAAGAATGTTTTCCTTGTCCTATCTGTGGCTGCGAAAGCCAAGTTTCAACAGTACAATGGCCCATAGCTACCACCCAAACAGTCCGATAGTAGCAGCATTTATTGGTCTTTCTTTGTGAGCTTATCTGTTGTTTAATGAACAAACTGTGAGGCCACAGAGATGTCCTAGAGCAGTGCTATTCTCTGGCAAGGACACCACCGAATGACCCCACGTATTGGGGTTACTTAACCTCCCTTGACTTTCCATTTACGTATCTATTAGCAAAGGGCTTGAGCTGCATGTCTCTTCTTGGCTGTGAATCCAATGCCCAACGCTCCTTAACCTTTCCCCCACCCCTCTTCCCCTACGGTCAGTTCTTCCCAGTGCCTTTGCCCTCTTCATCTTCCTTAGTTCTTGGCTTCTGCACTCCCGCTTTGTGCTAGACATTGGTGCCTGTAAGGCCTAGGTGCCCAGAGGGGAAACCAGAGATCAAGGAGGCTGGGGCGCCAACAGCCAGCCACCGCCACTACTTCTAGCCCTTATTTCTCATTGGAGCCGCAGGCCTGCTCTGACACGCTCATCTCATGACTCAACACGCCATGTTTGAAGCCAGTGCTGGGTGTCTGGACCCCCTGAGGCCCATCAACAGGCTTCCAATGAGCTTCTCAGTCTACTTCCCTTTTCCCCACTTTCTGCCTCCGTTAAATCCAGTGTCCTAGAGGCTCCTTAAAAGTCAAAACCATTTTCCCTGACTGGTAGACCAGTACTCCCATTTGTAAGTAAAAATCTCTTCATTCTGACTGAACCCCAAGTCTACAAGTGAAGACTTGATGATTAAGTGGCAGATTCTTTGGATTATGAACCCAGTAGGATGACTCAGGATAGAGTGATGGACATGTCTGCAATGCTGAGATCCCGCCCGTGTCCCATCGCTGCCTGACAGTGCCTGCGGCTACACTTAGCCCCACAGATGTCAAAGCTCAAGGTCTTTCTCAAATCTCTTCCACAGAAGGTCCCAGTGTTTGCCATACATGTTTGTTCAGACTAATGTCTTCACTCCGAAAAATAATATCTACATGGTATTCACCATTAATGAGTGAATTTGGTCAAGACACCACCACCTGACAAAGTCAGATGGCAAACACGTCTAGTGAGCGGAATAAGGAAGTGTGGGAAGAGAGGGGGAAGTCACGCTCCTACGAAGGAAGGACATGGGCTTGGCCAACAGACACCAACAACATTGTTTTTTTTCATGGTGCCCAGTTGGGAGAAAGGCACATCAGGCTGAGCGAATGAAAAGAATTAAGGGAATCCCGCAGACATTCCTTCTCCACCCCCTCGCCATATGCCTGGGTGCAGGGATGTTCTCCATCATCGTGCCCCCTCCTACAAGCTCTGCCTCAGTTTCTTCATCAGAAAAAATGGGGAATATGATTATCACGAGGAGGAAATTAAAGCCTTGCCAGACTGCCCGTCACATAATAAGAGATCTATAAAAACTAGTATTACTCCTCAATCTTCAAAGAGAGCTTAGGTGAGAACCACAGTCCTGAGAACAGCCAGAAGGAGCAGAGTCTCTGGACTGGGGTTGTCTTCTTGGGGCAACTGAAGAGATATGAGCTTTGGGACAGGCCACCACGCTTCCTCACTGGGAGCCCAGAACCACCTTCAGATTATGGTAGGTCTCCAAGTTCCCTCAAGCTCTGTGATTCTGTGACCGTCTCCTCACTGTTATAGTCAAGATATGGCAGAGACACCGAAGTGGCCTGAGCAGAATTGGGAACCAGCTGGCATCGGCCACAGTGCTCACCCTCACCTGTTTTAACCTCCACTTTCTTTTCTGGGTCATTTCCTCTGTGGCTTTCTTTTGGTTTTTGTTTTGTTTTCTTTCCTCTTCTTGGTGCTGGTGATTGAACTCCAGGCCACTGGAGTTGTGCAGTGCAACTGCCTGGTGCATGCCAGGCAAATGCTCTGTCACTGAGCTGCATCCCTAACCTGTCTTTAGAACTAGAATATGTAAACCATACATGCAAATTTTTCCCATGTTTCTGTCCATTTTAGCTTACATCTTTGCTGCTGGTTTTAAAATGACCATTTATAGGGCTGGAGAGATGGCCTAGCGATTAAGAGCGTGGACTGCTCTTGCAGAGGACCCGGGTTTGGTCCCCAGTACCCACATGGCAGCTGAGAACCATCTTTGACTCCAGTTCCAGGGGAACCCGACACCCTCTTCTGACCTCCACGGCATTGCACGACACGGGTACATGGACCTACATGCAGACAGTACATTCATACACATACAAAGTAAATAAAATTTTAAATAATGACCATTTATTTACTCGTGCCTAAATCAAGCCTTTCATCCCTGGGCAAAGAATGCCCCCCGCCCCCAATTTCTCTGCTATGTGACATATTTTACTGCTGAAAATTCCAACAGTCTTTTTCAGTTCTGGGAAACGTTTGGTTTCTTTGAATGTTGCCACCTTCTCTGCACTCACTGCTTTTCTCTTCCTAGAACATCAAGTTCCTAGAACACCAAGTTCCTAGAACATCAAGTTCTCATGTGCCCATTCATCATATTTTTACATGTGTTCCTCATATTCCCCACCTGTTTTCTCTGTGTGCTACATTTAATTGGATCTCTTACCTGGTCATTTGTTGTTTATTGGGGCCTTTTGACCTATCAATTCATATTTTATACTTCAAAAATCCAAACATTAAGAATCTCCATTCTGGGGCTGAAGAGGTGGCTCAGCGGTTCAGAGCACTGGCTGCTCTTGGAAAGGACCCGGATTTGATGCCCAGCAGCCATATGGTGGCTAACAACCATCTGTGACTCGGGGTCCAGAAGTCTGAAATTGCCTTCTGACCTCTACCGGCACTGCACAATACGGGTGCACTTACACACATGCAGGCAATATGCTCATACAAAACAAAAATAATCTCAATTCTGTCAACTTTTTTCTGGCTATGGTTACCTCTAGTGTCTGATGTTGTGAATGATACAGTCCTGAGTTGATGGATCAGTTTGTTTCGTAAGCTGTAATCTCTTCTGTTGGTTTTTATCCAATGTTTAGTATGTCTTAATTATGTGATTATTATTTTTGGTCTTTTTGAGACAGGGTCTCCCTTCAGTCTCAGCTAGCCTAGAGCTTGCTATGTAGACCAGGCTGGCCTTGAACTCACAGAGATCCACCTGTCTCTGCCTCCTGAGTGCTGGTATTAAAGGCATGTGCCACCACCCCCAGCTTAAAGATGGTTCTTAGCTACCAAGTGAGTGCTGGCAATCGAACCTGGGTCCTCTGCAAGAGCAATCAGTGCTCTTGACTGCTGAGCCATCTCTCCAGCCCCATGTGATTATTTTTGTGGCTTAAATTTCCCATGAGTCAATTGCTACCTCTGCTTGCTCTCTTTGGAATACCAGCTGAAGACATTTGTCCTCTCCTCTTTCTTCCTTCCCCAGCCTTGTCTGGAAGGAGAGACACTACTCGTCTAAATATCCTACTACTTAGGCTTCTGGGAATGGGATGCCCCATGTTTTCATTTTCAGCCCCCTACCCTCCATACCCATGGCTTCTTTGGTGGACCCCCCCCACACACACACACACACTACAATTGCTTGGTAAAGAAACACGAACAGGAACTCCTTGAGCTTTCCCCCCCTCATGAGTCGCTGTTTCCAGGTATGGAGCCCTCTTGAATTTCTGACCCATCTTTTAGGGACGATCCTCCTTTCTCCTGGTATATGTTATTCTATTTCACTTAGCAGATTGATTCCATCTGTGTTCGTGCTTCCAGGATTTATGCCCCAAAGGAGGCTCTTTTTGTTATTGTTTGGTTTAGGTTTTTGGTTTTGGTTTTGAGCTGGGGGTCTCATTATGTGGCTGGCCTGATACTTGCTGTATAGACCAAGCTAT
Organism: Rhizomys pruinosus; assembly: GCA_009823505.1. NCBI lineage: Eukaryota > Metazoa > Chordata > Mammalia > Rodentia > Spalacidae > Rhizomys > Rhizomys pruinosus. Next base: position 1,560,799 of record VZQC01005922.1, read on the forward strand.
CCTTGACCTCAAGAGATATGCCTCCCTCTACTTCACAATCTCTGGAATTAAAGATGCATGCCACCAAGCCCAGTGGCTCTTCCTGCTTCACTTGTGGAATAAAATGATATTCTTGTCAGTCTACGAACTTCAGAGATTTGGGATGAGCGGTTGCTCCACGGACTTGGTCCGCCATAATGATGCATGAGGATACTAAGTTTTCAGTGCCACAGATTCAAACAGCAATTCCACTGGTCCTTGCCAATGTTTTTGGTGACATCACTGGATTGAGCACTTAGGTGACTAACCCTTACCTGAGTGGGGTCCAGAGGCAGGGAGGGCAAATAAAGAAGGTGGCAGGAGATGAATAATAAAAAGAAACACAGTCACAGCTCTGCACCCAAACAAGCAGGTACATGCCAGCCACGGACGTCAGTGGACCAACTGGAAGAGGAAGAGGCAAGCAGACACGTGTAGACATCCAGGGAAGGAATCTGGTGAGGAAATTTCATTAAAGGAGTCAAAACTCCGTAAAGCAGGGTGAACTTGCAGAAAGGTTTGACTGAAAGGAAGAGTTTCAAGAAAGCTCTGAATGGTCCGTGATCAATCAGAAACTTGGAAATAAGACACAATATTGTTGTGCGTCTAGGACATGATTATGTAGCATACTGGGGAGTAATTCTCCACATGCTCCATACTGCATGGAAAGTTTCTCTGTGTGGTAAGTTTCTCTGAAGGAAAATGAAGATGTTTCTTCTAGAAAATTTAAATGAGATGGTTATATAAAGTGACATAAAAAGCAGGAATCTTTCCCCAAGGCTTGTTCACCTAGAACTCAGAAGTTAACGTTCACCGTATTGTCTCTAACACATATTGTCTCCTGGGAAGTGAGCGTCTCCTAGCCCAGAGGAAGGAATCCCAGGAGTTCCTGCAAGGCCCTGCCCATGGACAAGACACAGCCCCCACCCCAAGCACTCCATCCCTTCCCTGGGGGCCTCTGGGCTGAGTATGCTCTGTGGCAAGGGGCAATGAGTAACGGAAAACTTCTCCCAGACCCTATGTGCCTCCCTCAAGTGGAGTCTTAAAATATGAGTATGCACCAGAAGGAGGAATGGAAAAGGATTCTTCTGTGGAGAGGGAACAGAGTATGCAAAAAGTCCGAGAAGACAACACCATCACCCACAGCAGGAGCATGCCCTGCTTCAGAGTTACAGCACAACCGGAGCACATTCCATCTGTCCTGATTGTCTTGTGACATCTGGGCAGTAAGTTCTCACATGAGTGCTTAGCTTCAGAGATGAAGAGGGAGTAGCTTCACATGCAGGAAGACTTGCCCCGGTCTTCACGTCTTCACTCACGCTATTTACAGCAGTCTCCAGAAAACCCAGGGAAGGTGACTTGGAGTCTTAACTCAGTTTTATTGTTGTTGTTGTTGTTTTGTTTTGTTTTGTTTTGTTTTTGAAGACAGGGTCTCACTACATGCCCCTGGCTGGCCTAGAACTCACTACATAGACCAGGCTGGCCTCAAACTCAAGAGATCCACCTGCCTCTGCCTCCTAAGTGCTGGGATTAAGGGTGTATACCACCACACCCAGCTTTTGTTGTTTAATGAGTATGAATGTGTTTTGCCCACATGTATATATGAACACTTATATATGAATACCCACAGAAGCCAAACGAGGCCATTGGATCCTCTAGGAGTGGGGTTACAGCTGGTGGGTGCTGGAACCAAACCTGGTTCCTCTGCAAGAACAGGCAGTGCTCTTTTTTTTTTTTTTTTTTTAATTTTTTTTAAATTTTATTTATTTCTGTATGTGTATGAATGTACTGTCTGCATGCAAGTCTGTGCACCCGTGACGTGCAATGCCGCGGAGGTCAGAAGAGGGTCTCGGATTCCCCTGGAACTGGAGTTCTCCTGGAATTGGAGTTTCAGACGGTTCTCGGCCGCCATGTGGGTGCTGGGGATCGGGTCCTGTGTAAGAGCGGTCGGCACTCTTAACCGCTAGGCCATCTCTTCTTAACCACTGAGCCGTCTCTCCATCTCCCTACTCAAAGTATTTGAGAGCAGACATCATATTCAGTTTCCTGGGCTTGTAAATGAGTGGGAAAAGGAGTGGTTTTGTGTTCTATTCCTCAGAACTGGGTTCAAGTTATAAATCCTTAACACCTATAAATGCAAACCACCCCAGATGTCAAAGGTGACTATTCATCCCAAGTTCTACAGGGAAGGTGTCATCAGTGATCCTGAGAAATAGGTTGGAGAAAGAAGAAACCTGTCACCTGGTAGGCTTTGATTTAAGGAATAAAGGCCACTCTTGGACAAGTACTGTGCATGACAAGCTCTTTAAGGATGGATGAGTAATGTATTTACCAAACAATTCCCTTTTTATACTTACCCCAGTGCTACAGGATACGGTCATACCTAGTGCTATTAGAAACCATCCTTTTCAAAATTATGGCCCCAAAATAATAAAGTTGTCCAGACAGTTCAGATAAATTCAGAGTGTCAGTACCCAGCTTTGTTTACATAGAACATACATCCAGAGTTAATGTTTCCCACAAACAGCTAATGAACCAAGTGGCAGTGCATCTGCAACACTGTGGCAGAGCCAGGAGGGGGCGCTCCTGGAAGAAATGCTTCTGCACGGCTTATCAATACGTCCTAACTTATAGATAACTCATTTTATCATATAGTCACTGGCTCTTAGAGAAACTGTTTTCCACGCCCACCTTGGGGAAAAAAAATGATAAAATCAGCAGCTGGTATAGCTATGTAACTTTTAGGACTTACAAAAACTACTTAAGATTATTCCATTGTCAAAGAAACAAAAGAAGCTATTTTAACAGATCTGTTTATTTATAGACAGAGTCTCATGTATCCTAGAATGCTCTCAAATTTGCTATGTATCTAGGAAGACCTTGAACTCCTGACCTACTGCCTCCACCTCCCAAGTGCTTAAAGTACAGGTAAGGGCCACCATACCCAGTTCGACAGCCTATATTTATGAAGCTGTGATTTCATTATGGGGCATCCAATGGTGGTTCATCTAACTTCTGTGACTTGAGGGCTTGGGAATTGGTATACATGTTGGAGGAAAATATGCACACTGGCACCAGCCTCCATGGGCACACCAGGGGAAAGGGAGGAGTGAGTACTACATGCATGTCATTCTGGGTTTCCCTCTAGACATCTTGATTCAGTACAGGTCTATAAAATACTTGTTAAAAATAAAATCAAGTGGGGCTGGAGAGATGGCCTAGCGGTTAAGAGCGCCGACCGCTCTTACGGAGGACCCGGGTTCGATCCCCAGCACCCACATGGCGGCCGAGAACCGTCTGAAACTCCAATTCCGGGAGAACTCCAGTTCCAGGGGAATCCGACGCCCTCTTCTGACCTCCGCAGCATTGCACGACACGGGTGCACAGACTTGCATGCAGACAGTGCATTCATACACATACAGAAATAAAAAAATTGTTTAAAAATAAAATAAAATAAAGTAATAACATCACATAATAAAAATATACCATTTAGAAGACTTATGACCTTGTTAGACAAGTTTCTAAACTTTGATCCACAGATTCCATAGCTGGGTAATGGAAGCAGCACCTGCCACCCACAGCGGTGCGGGGACTTTTATGTTCATTCTTGTCGAACGCCAAGTATGATAGCTGACACTTTGCTCTCTGAGCACAGTGGCTAACATTCACTCCCCTAATAAGTGATAGCTGACATTCCTGATGCACTAGTACCCTTCAAAAGACGAGTGTGAAAAATAGAGAAAAATAGTTCACTAAGAACTTTCAGAGGACCCAGGTTTGGCTCCCAGCACCCACTTGGACACTAACAACCCTCTGTAAGTCTAGTTCCAGAGGACCCTACACCCTCTTCTGTTCTCCACGGCCGTTGCATGACACAGGTGCATCTACTTACGTGCAGGAAATACACTCATACACAAAAAATAAAAATTATATATTAAAAAGAACTATAACCTGCAAACAGGTCAGATGAAGGGTAGATATCATGTAATCATGGGACGATCTGACCAAGACAGAGCCACCACCATTATTAATAGTGCCTTCTTAAGTTTCAAAAGCACCAGTTTGGACCATAAATTTATGATTACTGAACTGTGACTCACAAGTATTGACTCAGCAGCAGCCAGCTGCTGCTCCCTGCCTACATGTCAGCATTCAGCAGTTACTATTATAGGTGACAATAGTGGCTACTGTCAACTGAATGTCAATCTTTACTTGTATGTTTTACTTGGGGATCACAATAGTTGTGTATATGTGTGTGTGTGTGTACATAGTGGCAAATATACACACATCCATGCATTTACATGCACCCATGGTCATAAGAGCCAATACTTATCGAGCACTTACTCCATGCTACCATGGTTCTAAGCACATTGCAGGCCACTTTCTCAAGTCAGCCTCACACTAACTTGAGGAGGTGGGTGATATGATTGAAGGTCAGTTTGTCCAAAATCAGCCAGCAACTGAGTAGTAGAAGACGACTCAACCTGAACATCTGGCTCTGAACCATGGTCTCATCCTCTCCAGCTTCTCAAGAAAGCTTCTTGCTTTCTTGTGTCTCCTATCCTTTGAACAACCCAGCTAAGATATTTATTTATTTATTTATTTATTTATTTATTTATTTATTTATTTATTTTGGTCTTTTTGAGACAGGGTCTCCCCATAGCTCTTGCTGTCCTGGAACCCACTCTGTAGACCAGGTTGGCCCCGAACCCACAGAGATCCGCATGCCTCTGCCTCCCAAGTGCTAGGACCAAAGGCATGCGCCACCACGCCCGGCATTTATTTCTGTATGTGTATCAATGTACCATCTGCATGCAAGTCTGTGCACCCTTGTCGTGCAATGCCGCAGAGGTCAGAAGAGGGTGTCAGATTCCCCCGGAACCGGAGTTCTCCTGGAATTGGAGTTTCAGACGGCTCTAGGCTGCCATGTGGGTGCTGGGGATCGAACCCGGGTCCTCTGCAAGAGTGGTCAGCGCTCTTAACCACTAGGCCATCTCTCTAGCCCCCCAGCTAAGATATTTATATCCAATCTACTTTCTCAAAGGCTGGAGGCTCCTGGGACAGGCTCTAAGTGATACTCAGAGGCCCTATTGATAACTGTCTACTCTCTTCCCAAGTCACACCCTTCCATCAGCTTCTCCCCACCCATGATGCTTTCCTTCAGTGTCTACAGTTCCATTCACCACTCAGCATACATCCTTAGTGATACGTGTACATGTTTTTATTCCTGTATAAGCTATGGAGGTAATGATCCTTGCCTCTCGCCATTCATTAGAGGAGATGATAGGCAGTGAAACCACCCAGAAAGCTGTGAGATATCCTGGTTGTCTAACTTGCTTGTCCATGATCTCTCATTTGAACTGCTCTGTATCTCTCCTCCAGCCTTCTCCCAGCAGGGACCTAGGCGGCAAAGCAGCATATATGTGTGTGATTAAGAAGAAGCCTCTGTCTCTCAGAAGACGAACTTTGAAAAGCTCCCCACACGCCGGGTCTGGTGACACATGCCTTTAATCCTAGCACTCGAGAGGCAGAGGCAGGCAGATCTCTGTGAGTTCAACGCCAGCCTGGTCTACAGAGTGAGTTCCAGGACAGCCAGAGCTACAGGGAGACCCTGTCTCAAAAAAGACCAAAAAAAAAAAAGAAGAAAGAAAGAAAGAAAGAGAGAGAGAGAGAGAGAGAGAGAGAGAGAAAGAAAGAAAGAAAGAAAGAAAGAAAGAAAGAAAGAAAGAAAGAAAGAAAGAAAGAAAGAAAGAAAGAAAGAGAGAGAGAGAAGGGCTCCCCACAATGGAGCTCCAGCTGCTGTTCAACCTGCTACACCCATGCTCCTCTCCAAACTTCATCTTCCCTATTCCCCTGTTGCAGGGCGCCCTTCCCACATCTAGCAGAAAGGGTAGCAGAGGAAGAGTGAAATACATATCTATTGGCTGAAATTTTAAGGTGAAGCCTATTTGACAGTATTACCAAGATCTACGAAAATTAAAAGGACCCTAAGATCGATTTTTTAATGTGAGTGTATTGCCTGCATGTATGTAAGTGCACCCACATCATGCAGTGCTTACAAAGGTCAGAAGAGGGCATCACATTCCCCTGAAACTGGAGTTAAGGATGATTGTTAGAGGCCATGTGGGTGCTGGGAAATGAACGTGGGTCCTCTGTAGGAGCAGCCACTGCTTTTAACTACTGAGCCATCTGTCTAGCCCCCAGCACTGATTTTTGTAAGTATAAATTAGATTGATTCAGTTAGACGTAAGCACCTAATCCAAAGTATAAGAGTGCCAACTTAAGTAGATAACTAAATGTCCAAAGAACCAAATTCAACTACAGCAAATAGTGCTTACAACATATCCGACAAAAGCCAGAGAAAGTAGACATCTTGGGAAGCTGCAAGCCAAGTTCTGCCCCTACACACTTCCCACCACACACACTATAAGCTGTGCTAATTCTGGAAAATGTCCCAAATCTTTCTCCCAGCTCCATATTGTGCATATATAAAATGGAGCTAATGATCCTTGCCTCTCGCCATTCAGGGGATACCTCAATCATTAGAGGAGATGATAGGCAGTGAAACCACCCAGAAAGCTGTGAGATATCCAAGCAGAGTGGGGCTTGATGCAATTAGTATCACCAAGAGCATCTGTCAAGGAACTGCTGCTGTGGTTTGAGTGAGAAATGTCGCCCCACAAGCCTCCGAGATTTGACCATTGAGTCCCCAAATGTCAGTGCTGTGTGAGAAGGTTATGGGACCTGTAGGAAGAGGGCCCTTACTGAGGGGGCCCTTACTGAGGGGGGCGCATCTCCATCAATGAGGGCCCTTACTGAGGGGGGCGCATCTCCATCACTGAGGGCCCTTACTGAGGGGGGCGCATCTCCATCACTGAGGGCCCTTACTGAGGGGAGCGCATCTCCATCACTGAGGGCCCTTACTGAGGGGAGCGCATCTCCATCACTGAGGGCCCTTACTGAGGGGAGCACATCTCCATCACTGAGGGCCCTTACTGAGGGGGGCACATCTCCATCACTGAGGGCCCTTACTGAGGGGGGCGCATCTCCATCACTGAGGGCCCTTACTGAGGGGGGCGCATCTCCATCACTGAGGGCCCTTACTGAGGGGGGCGCATCTCCATCACTGAGGGCCCTTACTGAGGGGAGCACATCTCCATCACTGAGGGCCCTTACTGAGGGGGGCGCATCTCCATCAATGAGGGCCCTTACTGAGGGGGGCCTTACTGAGGGGGCGCATCTCCATCACTGAGGGCCCTTACTGAGGGGGGGGCCTGAGGGGCATCTCCATCACTGAGGGCCCTTACTGAGGGGAGCGCATCTCCATCACTGGGGGCCCTTACTGAGGGGAGGCGCATCTCCATCACTGGGGGCCCTTACTGAGGGGAGCGCATCTCCATCACTGAGGGCCCTTACTGAGGGGGGCGCATCTCCATCACTGAGGGCCCTTACTGAGGGGGGCGCATCTCCATCACTGAGGGCCCTTACTGGGGGGGGCGCATCTCCATCACTGAGGGACTAGGCACATCTCCATCACTGAGGGCCCTTACTGAGGGGGGCGCATCTCCATCACTGAGGGCCCTTACTGAGGGGAGCGCATCTCCATCACTGAGGGCCCTTCACTGAGGGCACTGGGGCGCATCTCCATCACTGAGGGCACTTACTGAGGGGGGCGCATCTCCATCACTGAGGGCCCCTTACTGAGGGGGGCGCATCTCCATCACTGAGGGCCCTTACTGAGGGGGGCGCATCTCCATCACATGAGGGCCCTTACTGAGGGGAGCAGCATCTCCATCACTGAGGGGCCCTTACTGAGGGGAGCGCATCTCCATCACTGAGGGCCCTTACTGAGGGGGGCGCATCTCCATCAATGAGGGCCCTTACTGAGGGGGGCCTTACTGAGGGGCGCATCTCCATCACTGAGGGCCCTTACTGAGGGGGGCCTTACTGAGGGGGGCGCATCTCCATCACTGAGGGCCCTTACTGAGGGGGGCGCATCTCCATCACTGAGGGCCCTTACTGAGGGGGGCACATCTCCATCACTGAGGGCCCTTACTGAGGGGGCGCATCTCCATCACTGAGGGGGGCACATCTCCATCACTGAGGGCCCTTACTGAGGGGGGCGCATCTCCATCACTGAGGGCCCTTACTGAGGGGGGCACATCTCCATCACTGAGGGCCCTTACTGAGGGGGGCGCATCTCCATCACTGAGGGCCCTTACTGAGGGGAGCGCATCTCCATCACTGAGGGCCCTTACTGAGGGGGGCACATCTCCATCACTGAGGGCCCTTACTGAGGGGAGCACATCTCCATCACTGAGGGCCCTTACTGAGGGGGGCGCATCTCCATCACTGAGGGAAGCACATCTCCATCACTGAGGGCCCTTACTGAGGGGGGCACATCTCCATCACTGAGGGCCCTTACTGAGGGGGGCACATCTCCATCACTGAGGGCCCTTACTGAGGGGGGCACATCTCCATCACTGAGGGCCCTTACTGAGGGGGGCGCATCTCCATCACTGAGGGCCCTTACTGAGGGGGGCGCATCTCCATCACTGAAGGAAGCTTTCAGAGTTTACAGCTTGGCCCGACTTCCTGTGTGCTCTCTTGCACATGCTCTGGCTCAAGTGCTCTCTCTCTCTCTCTCTCTCTCTCTCTCCTCTCTCTCCTTCCTGTATGTGGATGAAATGTGATCAGCCAGCTTCCTACCCCTGCCACCATGCCTGGCCATTGCCATGCTGTTCTAATTAGCTTTCTGTTTCAGTGACAAAAAAAAAAAAAAAAAAAAAAAAAACTCAGACCAAAAGCTACTTGTGTACGAAAGAGTTTATTACATCTTACACTTCCAAATGACAGTTCATCCTTGAGGGAAGTTGTGGCAGGAGCCTGTAGGCAAGAGCTGAAGCAGAGACCCTGAAGAACACTGCTTACTGGCTTGCTTCCCCTGGCTTGCTCAGCTACTTCTCTTACACAGCCCAGGCCCACCTGCCCAGGGATGGCACCAACCACAGTAGGCTGAGCCATCAACCAGCAATTTAGAAAATGCCACATAGACAGGCACACGGGGGCCATCGGATGGAGGAATTTCCTCAGTCAAGGTCCCCTCTTCCCAGGTAACTCTAATTTGCATCATGTTGACAAAAACTAACCAGTACCTCATATGCATACCTCTCCCACCATGACAAACTTTATCCCCCTGGAATAATAAGCCAAAATGAACCTTTTCTTAAGTTGCTTTTGGTCATGGTATTTTATCATAGCAACAGAAAACCAACCAAATAAAGTGAAGGCTGTTACTGTGAAGAACCTGACCATGCAGATTTGGGTTTTTTTGTTTTGTTTTTTTTTAAGAGGAATGTGGAAGACTTTGGAAGTTTGGACTAGAAAAGTGGCTGTATGCTGTAAAACAGAGCTTCATGGGCCATTCTAGCAGAAGCCTGGAAGACAATAGTGCGAAGAATAATGTGGATGGCAGAGGCCCAGCTCATGATGTTTCAGGGGGAACAAAGACTATAGTAGCAACTAGGCTAGAGACCATTCATGTGATATTTTGGCAAAAACTCCGCCTTCTGCCTCTGTCCTAAGAACTTGCCTAAGGTTAAATCTAAATTTCTTTAGTGGAAGAAATTTCAAAACAACAGAACATTAAGTCTGTGGTATGGTTATTAATGATTATACTTATGTAGATCTCTAATGAAAAATAGCAAGTGGGGTAAAAAGAAACACAAAATGTATAGTTTGTATAGAAAAAGAGCCCTAGGAAACTTAATGCTACAGCCAAGGCATAAGCTGAAAGAGAAGTTGTCATTGTTAAGGGGCTTAGCACTATTAAAAGACATCTGTTCTGCATTACAAAGATAAGAGAACCCACAGGGCAAAACAAGGTAAGCCTCCAACTTCTGAAAAAGAGTGTCTAAGGAGTTCTGTGCTCCTAGAGAAAGCATGCAAGAGCTACTGAAAATGTGGTCCAAGTGGGCCGGTCGAATTGGCATTCCACATGGTATTGGTTTTGGAGACATGAGAGATACAAGAGTGAGGAACCACAGTGTTCTCGTCCTCCCCAGGTTCAGAGAGCAACTGAGGTCAAGAAATATGTGGCCGGCCTGAAGGGTTGCAATGAGGTCACTTCCTGAAGCTGCAAAGGAGAAGCTGGGGCAGCAGAGGAGAGGCACAAGATGTCAGAGACCAGAACTGTGAGGCAGTGGCCAAGGATAAGTTGCATACAGGGAGTGGAACCAACCCAAGGATGTTACAGGCAGCAAAGACGAAGGGGTAAAGCCATCTCTTCTCTTTGAAACTAAAGCCCCAGATACTAGACATGGAGCTACAAGATTTGATGCTTGTCCTTCTGAGTTTTAGTCCCGATTTGATCCAGTCTTTCCTCATTATGCCCCATCTCTTCCCTTTTTGAGTGGAAATATATGTTCCATTGTGTTTCGGAAGTATATAATTTAAAAAAAATTTACATTGGGGTCAGGAGTGGGGGATCACAGTCAAGAGAGTGCCTGAAGTCTCAAGAGACTTTCAATTTTTGAACAGTGTTAAGACTGTTGAAGACTATGGGGACTTTAAAAGTTGGACTAAATTGGTTTTACATGGTCATCCTATAAAGACCATGAGTCTGTAAACACCTAGAGCAGAACGTTGTGGTTTGAATGAGAAGTACCCCTCATAGGCTTATATATCTGAACATTTGGTTCCCAGTTGGTGGCACTGATTGGGACAGTTATGGAGCCTTTAGCAGGTAGAACATTTTTGCATCGAGTAGGAGACTGGGGCAAGCTTTTAGGGTTCACGGCCTCACCCTGCTTCCGGATCACTCAAGCTTTTAGGGTTCATGGCCTCACCCCACTTCCAGATCACTCAAGCTTTTAGGATTCAGGCCTCACCCCGCTTCCGGATCACTCAAGCTTTTAGGGTTCATGGCCTCACCCCACTTCTGGATCACTCAAGCTTTTAGGGTTCAGGCCTCACCCCGCTTCCGGATCACTCAAGCTTTTAGGGTTCATGGCCTCACCCCACTTCCAGATCACTCAAGCTTTTAGGGTTCAGGCCTCACCCGGCTTCCGGATCACTCAAGCTTTTAGGGTTCAGGGCCTCACCCCACTTCCAGATCACTCACGCTTTTAGGGTTCAGGCCTCACCCCGCTTACGGATCACTCTCTCTGTTTCCTGTGTGTTACTGAAATGGGACCGACCAGCTATCTTTTCCCTCCTGCTACCACGCTGTATCCTGCCCATTATGGACTGTGACCCTCTGGAACTGTAAGTCAAAATGAACTTTCTTAAGTTACTTCCGGTCATGGTTTTATCACAGCAACAGAAAAGTAACCAATATATTACCAAAGCCAAAAAGAAATCCTTTTTGCTTGAAAAAATAATGGCGTGCTTGTTACACAGATATTGGTTCTTGGTGCACATTATGTTTAGGAATAACTGGAGATAGGTTCATTTCTTCTGGATAGGAATGAGAAAATATGATAGAATGAAAGAATTCAGAGAAAGACCACCACGTGCTCCACTCCTGTTTCGAGGAAGGTGAGACACTGTACACAGCTTAGTTGTTCTAAGATGAACATCTCCGTTGTCAAGAAAGATCTTCTAAGGCTCTCTTTTAGAGTTGACATGTGTTTGATGGGGGGCGGGTGACCTTAGCAAGCCAGAAGAAGCCACGAGTATACTGGACAATTCTGTAAATATGGAGTAGTCAAGCCTGGAGCTGGCCTGATTCATCATCTTAAAAATGAATCAAAAGAAGGAGTTGATGCTGCAGGTGCCAGGGCTGCGGGAGCCTGCTCTTCAGAGGTAGAGAGAAATGCCAGGCAGATGGCAAGAAACCACAGGAGGCAGGGTGCGTAGGCAGAGAAGAAGGCAGAGACTTTCAATACGGGCAAAGACAAGTGATGCATTTTGTCAGGGAAAAAAAAATAACCCGAATTACGTTTATGATTAATGAATTCACTAACTCTTCTTGAACCCCAAACTCTAAAGGTAGTGGTGGCTCCATTTCCAGTGTTGAGGGGAAGAGGGCAAGTAGGAAAGACACAGAAGAGAACATTATTCCTGCCTTTAAGGCCAAGGAACCATCAGGCCAGGGAAAAAAGGCATGAATGCAAATTGAAAAAGCAAAGCTAAAGGAAAGAAGCATGAAAATTATCAAGGAGGAACATGGAAAGATTAGCCCCGGTCTGGGAGGGCCGAAGGAATCAGGGCTGTGTCCTGAGCAAGTTGCCTCTCTGCTAAGTGTGCAAAAAGTAGGATCCTGCTCAAACTAGACACTGATGATTCAGGACACTAATACAAATCTATTTTGGGTGTTTTTCCAGAACTATGGCCTTAGTCAATGTTTGGAGATCTTAGTGCAAGTATTAATTGTGAAAAGGTCAGAAAAAGGGCCAGGCGTGGTGGCGCACGCCTTTAATCCTAGCACTTGGGAGGCAGAGGCAGGCGGATCTTTGTGAGTTCAAGGCCAGCCTGGTCTACAGAGTGAGTTCCAGGACAGCTGGGACTACAGGGAGACCCTGTCTCGAAAAGACAAAAAAAAAAAAAGTCAGAACAAAATCTAAATCTGTGCTTTACATTAGTGGGGAGGGGGAAACTGCTTAAACACACCCAGAGCATGTCTGCATTGAATCACGGTACAATATGCATCTAGTGTGACTGTGTCTGGTCCTGCTTAAAGGGTATCCAGATTGCCACAGCAAGAACAGACAGATAGCCTGGAAAGAGGTTAATGAGAACCAGCTGAGCTGGTTACTCTAAGATTTTTCAGGATGTAGAAACATTTAGAAACTTGGAGGTGGTGTCTCAGAATATTCTGGAGTTCAGACAGAGAATGTTTACTCCAAAATCAAAGGAAGGAGCAGGCCAGGATCACCCAAGACCTCCTTTCTATAAATCTTACCAGTGTTGAGTCGCCCTGCCCGAGGTGACTCTCATTGTGTAAAGTGCTGGGTTTTCTCACTCTGTCTTGCCCAGAGGCCTTCATTTTACAAGCAGCTTTGGACTCCATTTTGAGAGTGCAGGATGACTGCGCATCTTGTTGAGTGACCACATGGCACAGACTGATAACTTGGTCCTAAATGTAGAAAGGGTGCCACCCATAGATTTATCAAATAAGGGCTGTAGGAACACATGGATATTTTAAAACCGTATCAGGAAAACCAGGCCCGAGAATGGATCAAACACATCAGACTGAGGAAAGGGGTGTCATCCTCTCACTTGGATGCAGAAAGAAGAGAACACCTAGCTCTGCAATGGCCACACCCCCACTGACCGGTCTGTCATCTGACCACCTGTGTTGTGTGTCAAGAGAACAGAAGGCAGAAGCATCCTGACTCTCTCAGGGGCCTTAGCACAGTTCAGTGCCCTGAGGTTGATGTAGTCTACTCAACTGCCATTTGCCTCTCCACCTGTGCATCTGTATCTCCACCAGCTCATTCACCGGGACCCAGACCTGGCCTTTCCTGCACCTCACTCCTGAGGTTCAACTTTGACTCTTTATGGACTCTGAGGTTAGAAGCAGCAGACCTCCAGCAGAGTCAGTGATCTGACTAACCACCATACCCCTCCGCATCTCTCTTGTTCTCTCAGCTTTGCCTCCTTGGGCCCCCTTGAGACTTATTTATTTATTTATTTATTTATTTATTTATTTATTCACTTATTTATTTTCTTATTACTGTTTTGGTTTGGGGTTTTTTGGTTGTTTTGTTTTGTTTTTTGTCTTTTTGAGACAGGTTCTTCCTGTAGTCCCAGCTGTCCTGGAACTCACTAGGTAGACCAGGGTGGCCTTGATCTCACAGAGATTCCCGTGCCTCTGCTTTCTGGAGTGCTGGGATTAAAGGCATGCACCATCATACCTGGTTTTATTTCTAGTGTGTGCGTGTGTGTTTGTGTGTGTGTGTGTGTGTGTGTTTGCATTTATGTGTGCACCTGCATCATGCGATGCACACAGATGCCAGAAGAGGGCACCAGATCCTCTGGAACTGGAGTAGTTAAAAAAGTTGTTAGCCGCCATGTGGGTGCTGGAAAGTAAACCTAGGTCCTCTCCAAAGAGCAGCCAGTGCTCTTAACCACTGAACCAATTCTCCAGCCCTTCTTTGAAACCTCTTGAACTCTGTTGTGACCTTCTAAACCCTTTGCAACCATTCTGTTACATAGATAGATAGATAGATAGATAGATAGATAGATAGACAGATAGATAATAGATAGATGATAGATTTTTTTTTTACTGCGTAATCAGTAATGTGTGATCTGAGAGTTAATATCTTGATCTATCAAGGAAAGGAGGACTACTTGACAAATTGTTGACAACCACCATTGCTTGTGAAATTGTTATTCAACAAATTCTGACATGGGTTAAAGACATAAATGTGTTCATCTATGTTTGTGATATAGCATGCTCATGACAGAGAATGAATAAACATTACTTAGCATGTCTCACCAGAACTTTGTTAAAAAGAAAGGGTAAGGGTACTTCCTTCAGTTCCTTAACATATCACAGAAATAAAGAGCAGCTATTGTTTACATTTACAAGTTGTCTTTTCATCAGCTCCAGTTTGAAATAGCCATTTTATTGAAGATGGCACAATGCCTTGACAGAGTCAACACAAGTATTTCTGTTATAGACAGCAGGTCTCAGTGGCCATTTGAATGAAGTATTGGACATGGAAGGAGAGATTTCTGGAGCAGGCAAGAAAATGTCACAGATGTCATAAGAGAGAAACAGGATTCCAATGAGAAAAGGGTTAGGGACCCAGGTCCTTGCAAGGAGAGAGAACAGTACACATGTGAGACCCCAGAGAGAACAGAACACTCAGGCTCAGCGACTTCACTGCCCCCTACAACTTGTTCCCATGTACAAGTGCCATGTTATACCTTTCTGTAATATCAATATCACCTGTGAGCTAAGGTTTCCTTCCATCTGCCCTCACACGAAGCCCTGTGCCTCTCCCCGCACTAATTCCTGCTGCTTACTGTTGACACCTTGCCAGAATCTGCACAGCTGACTGTGCCACTCAGCTGCTTAAAACCATGGAGACCACCCCCCATCAGCTGATAGTAGTGTTTTGACCCATCCCACGGGTCAGTCAATGGGGTCCTGGAAGAGAAGGAGTGAGGGGAAGGGGCAAGAGACATAGGAATGGAGACAAGACAGGTTCTGGTCAAGTCTCGTTTATTGTAGGAACACAAGTAGAATATAAAGAGCAGGGAACGTGGAAGCAGTGTTATTCTATACAATGGCCCCACTTCTAGCAAAAGATCTGAATTCCATTCTAACAATAAAAACAGTTTGCCATGTAAATCTAAAGAAAAAACTGAAGTGACATCTCCTAGACAATGCCGTGAAGACATGCGTGGGCCCACCAAACAGAAGTTGGGCTTATACCTGGTTGGCTTCTTTTGTAAGCTGACCCAATAGATTATAGTAGCAGTGGGCTGACAGAGGAGAGAGAAACACTCAATGAACATCTAAATAGGTACTTAATAAGTAATGAATAAGATAAGATTTTGGCTAAGATTAAACCCAGCTACCTAACT
Organism: Rhizomys pruinosus; assembly: GCA_009823505.1. NCBI lineage: Eukaryota > Metazoa > Chordata > Mammalia > Rodentia > Spalacidae > Rhizomys > Rhizomys pruinosus. Next base: position 1,576,357 of record VZQC01005922.1, read on the forward strand.
TCGGCCACTATAGTTCATCGTGGCCACAGCAAGCACAGTTTCTTTGAAGGGGTGAGTAGGAAGTGAGAATGGAGAGGGGAAAGGAGGCTAAGAGCAGTTGGCACCTGCCTAACAGACAAAGCGGCTGCCACTTGGAAGACACAGAATGGGTGACAGCTGAAGCAGAGTGTGGCATTATGGAGATCTATTGGCTTGGCTTTGTTGGAAAGAGAAGATCCTAGCATATATTTAAGTGCTGAAGGGAAGAAACCAATAGTGAGAAGTTGAAAATTTGGAATAGGCCTCTGAGCAAGGAGGAAGGGATATGGTGATCTCTATGGTACCTGTCAAGGTCCTGGCCTTGGCTGGAGGAGGGATGCAGGATCTACCGTGTTTTTTCTTTTGGAGTGGAGGAGTTGGGAGTATTGAGAAGTGATTGTGAAGAAGAGAGCTTCTGGAAAATTTACAGTGGAGCCCTTAACCATGCTCAGTAGTGTACTGATGTGGAAAGGATGAAATGGAAACATACCACAATGTCCACTTGTATCCAGTAATTTGTATCTGTTCAGGTACGAGTGTAAATAAAGCCAGAGAGAAGAACAATTGAGGGCCCAACAGAAGACCGATTCGTATGTTTAGGACACTGTAGGAAATAACCATGAGCTCTGAATTAGACCCAAGCTCTGAATTAGATCCAAATGAACATGAAGGTGGGTTTAAAGGCACAGGTGCTGAGGCATCAGGGGCAAGGAAGATGGCTCAGTTCTCATTGAGCCTGGAGAACCATTACAGTTGGGTCAACTGACGTGAAGTGTGAGACTTCTGAAGAAACAATGATGCTGTCACCACACGAACCTGTGCTGCGCTGGAAGGGGAGAAGGATCCCTGAAGATGTGGCATCCTGTAACTGAGCAGTCAGAGCATTGGCTGGATCAGCCACAAGGACATCCAGTTACTTAGAACATCGTCAGCAGTTGGGTGGAGACTAAGACCTAGGAAAGACACTAAGGCCTTCAGTAAATGAGAGCAACAGGGTGAACGGGTGGGCGATGCGAACCTCAAGGAAGATTTTCATTTTTAGAAGAAAGAGGAAATAATGGTTCAAGAAGTAGCAGTGGAGTGTCTAAAAGACACCCAATGCCAGCTCTTGTGAATGAAAGTTCCCAGGAAAACTGCATTAAACTTTAACAGAACCTTCTGTGAAGGCTGATCAATTGATTAGAACTTCAGCGACTGTGGAGTATTCAGAATGTTCCAGGTCCAGAGCCCAATTGTCATTTATCTTGGGCCAACTTTAGCACCCTAAACAACCATACCTTGCCCACCTCAGTTTCTGACTTAACACCGTGTGACTAACAGTTACAAAAATGACCTTTTGGAATGTATTAACTTAGCAGAACACCAGCTTCCACCAACCAAAAGGCTAAACGTCATCACATAGCATCTGAGGCCTGCAGCTGAGACTGCTCTTTGCCGTGTCTGTGTGCTTAAGGTTTCCACCAATGTATTTGAAAAGCGTCTTGATGACTTTTCTTTGTTCTGTTACTATAAAAACTTCATGACACTGTTGCCATGTTGGAACGTGGAATTAGGGGTGACCTGAATCTGTGTTCCTAGGCCTTGGTCACTCATATTTGGCTCAAGAATAAAGTCTTAGCCACTCTCACGTGAGAGCTGTGCTTTTGCGACGACACTCCCAATATTAAAATTGGAGCATTTATGATTGAAAGCATATCCTCTACCAGGCAAAACACAGGGGTCAGCCACATTGAATGAAGACATGGACTTAGAAGGATCATGGGGTGAAAGATTTTGACGGAGCTGAGGAAATAGGACATGGGAACTGCTGCGTGGGTGGGGGGAGCAGTCAGAAGAGCGCGCACCGCACTGATGTCCTCAAAAGAATCCAGCCAGTATTGCACTAGATAGTTTGTAGATATAAGACTCCCACTGAATGAGGATGAGTGTGGTTTCCAAGTCACGGCTTGTGCCACTCTCTAAAGGTTCTCCTATGTCCCTTTCAAGTCAGGTGTGGGATTGGCTCACCTATTTTATAAAATGACATAATCAGAACCCTGAACCTATCACGTTTTCTCATGTTAAATCCCACCTCATCTGCCTTTCCAGTCCTATGCCTGCTCTGCCTCGTGCCTTCCACCCAGCTACACCATACTAGTCCTAATTTCCCAAGCAAGTGAGCCCCATCCAGGCCTCTGAGACTGTATGTGCAGCCTTCCAACCGGAGCCCCACCGTGCCCAGGATGGGGGTCGGCCAGCTGGCCTTCCATGTATTCTCTATCCCTAGAATTCGCTTGCTCACCTTTTATTCTCTTCTCTCATTAACCCAGCATTTTTCATGAGCTCAGGGAGGTAGAACAGAAAGGGAAAATATTCTTTTCCTCACTTCTGATTTCCAAACCCAGGCCCTCCAGGCACAGCAAGGATTTGGGGAAATCTCCTTAGGCTACAAGGAAGAGGAGAAGCTGGGGCAGGAAGCTGGTGAAGACTCCCGAGGAACTTGCTTCCTTTCAAAGCTTGCTGTCTCTACTTATTTCTCAAATCTCATTACTGTTGAATTCCAGTTCTGTCGTCAACCTACTCAACCTGCTAAGTTCATCTACTTGGCTTACACTGTGCTTTAAACTTCTTTCACGGCCGGCCACTATTTCAAATTCAGGCCTCTTTTGAGGAAAAGAAAAATCTAATTACACTGAGTTCCCTTGTAGAAACCAGCTGTGCCAGAGCAAATGACAGCCCCCCTTCATGGGACAGCAACTGTCTGCTCACCTCAGGGCCAGCCCTTCCCCACTGTTTACTGAACTCTGTCACTTGGTGAACTTCACAGCTTTCCAAGACAGCTAAGCAGACAGATGGCCTCGATGACTACAGCAATTGCCCCAGAGAAATTGCAAACCTAGCTTTTCCCCAACATTACAGGAGCTGACTGCTGTCTTGCACATGGGTGAAATAAACCTCTGCTCAGATGTGCTGTTCAGGTGCAGCCAAGGGAAGACTTAGTGTAATTTCACCAAAAGTTGCCAGGCCAGCAGAAGCCATAGATGCCGGCTGCTAGTCAGTCACATTCTCTGTACCACCCATTCTTGAAAATGTGCTTTTGAAGACGTGGATCAAGCAAAGGCTAGACTGGAAGGGCCTCCCAGGTGATTAGTGACACAGTTTACAGTCAAGTTTCCCTGCAGATGATAACCCCTTCTACTTGCTCAGCAGAAGGCCTGGCCAAAAGGCCACCCACGAAACAGAAGAAGTACTACCCTCCTCTCATCCAGATGGAGGTGCCCGGGGTTTCAACTGCCACCTTTCAACCCTCGGAGTTGAGGACTGGCATAAAAATGTTCGTCAGGCTATATAGAATTTTCCAAGTTTATCACTATCTCTAACTTTTGAGTTTAAAAGCTTGTAGGCTGCCTTCCGGGAAAAGAACTCGCGTCCACTCCTGACCTGGTAGGATGTGCTTTCTTAAGCTGGGCTGCCCTGTGTGGAGGAAGCTGGAGGCAAGGAACTGACAAATCAAGAGGTGCGCCGAAGCTCACAAGGGCAGGGAGGGCTTCTGGGGCTGGCGGATCTGCTACCCTGCTGCTGCTGAGTCCTTCACTGGAGGGACTGTCCAGGGAGAAGAGGCAGGTACTAGGCATGAGCTGTGTGGATTTGCCCCTCTCTCTAAGGGGTTAGATGGGGTCATGGTTCCCCAAAACATCAAATCAAGACCCTCACCCTTGCCCTTGTTCCACTGTGGAAAAAATACCCAGAAATCCAGATCTCATGAGAAGAACATTTTCCTTGCCTTCAAGCAAATACCTTTGAGCTCTGCAGCAAGCCTGCCTGCCTGCCACTCCAGATCCTGCATCCCAAGACTCCCTTACCCCTGGGCCATGTGAACTGAGTCACATCTTTTTTCCTGGTCCTTAGAAGCTTTCAGCACCTCTACTAGAAGCAGTCTGTAACTAGAGCTGAAGAGGTCAGTGGTGGACGCTCACCACGACCTCATACAGACCCCCTTGCGGCCGGGCCTGCCCTCAGAAACTGTGCAGGAGCCTGAGGCCAAATGAAAGCCTGGATCCTCCTTCCTAAAAGCAAGGGAGCCTTTCCCTTTCTTGGAATTTTTATATCCACCTCCCATCTCTGCTTTTTATCTGCTGTTTAATGTTTCAATCCCTTGGGCTCAGGGAAACCTTTGTGGCAAGTGTGAATCACCTTAAATCCACCCTGTCGTTCTGCTCCATGGCTGGGTACCCATCTCTGCCCCTCGTGGGCCATGGCAGAGGAGGAGGAGCTGGCAGACAACTTGCTCATGAAGGAGACGCAACCCAGCAGGAGCATCCCATTCAGCTTCTTACAAAATCAAACGTAAAATAAAATCTTTAAAAATACCGACTGGTGTTCCAGTGTCACCGGACTGGCCCAGAACCCTTGAAGACCGTTCTTCCTGTTCTTGTCACATTAAGAGAAAGGTCCTTCTCATATGGACCCCAGCCAGCAATGTAAGAGCACCCACCCAGCCCCAGGGAAACAGTGGATAATAAATAAATAGAACAGGAAGTCTCAAAGCTTCCTCAGGAAGTATTTTTGGTATTCTGCTTTTGAATTGTTTTTAAGTTTTTGTTTTCCAATTGATTGCAGCCAGTGTATAAGAACAAACTTGAGATTGCCTGCATAAACACTGAGTTAGGAAACCTTGCTAACTTTGCAATTGGCAGCAGTGCTTTTGCCTCTGCCCTGCAGTTAGTGGGACTGTACTTCAGTGGTGAGAAATTCATGAGGTACCAAAGCCCCGCTCTCTTCCTGCCTAGAACATCTCCCTTAAAATGAAAAAAAATCTTCAATAAGTTTCTGGAGAACTACAAGACTCAAGAAACACAAATGAACCAACCAGTTGCTATTGTATAAGACTTGGTATTTACCAAGCACACCCCCATACTTAATAGACATTCTATCACATTTCAGTCTCTCAGAGTTTAAAAAACAAAACTGTGTGGGCTGGAGAGATGGTCTAGCAGTTAAGAGCACCATCTGCTCTTGCAGAGGACCCAGGTTCAATCCCCAGCACCCACATGGTGGCTAAGAACCGTCTGCAACTCCAATAACAGGAGAACTCCAGTTCCAGGGGAATCCGAGACCCTCTTCTGACCTCTGCGGCATTGCACGACACGGGTGCACAGACCTGCATGCAGGCAGTACAATCATACACATACAGAAATAAATAAAATTAATCAAAAAATAAAAATAATTTTTTTAAAAAACTGTGTAAGTAGATCCAGCTTAAAGATGAAGAAATAAATGTTCATTTTCCCTGATCTGAGCTCACAATTAGTTTCTTTCTAAGGAAGTCCGGTCTGTTTGACCCAGAGCTCATGCGTCTCCACCCTCCCAAGCTGACCATTCCCAGGCCACATAAGCAGACAGAATCTGAAATGCGCCCCGGTAGAGCCCAGGTCTTCAGATTCACTCATTCAGTCAACATATGGGCCACTATGATCACTCTACTTCCATGGTGCCTGCCCCCTGTCTAGTTTCCTAGCCTCCTGTACACCCAGATTGCTTTCTGGGGCCATCTGTGACCTCTCTGACTCTGTCTGACGAGCTGCGAGCTACGTGCAGGCCAAGCATCCGTCACCCCTCTGCTGCCTTTGCAGAGGACATCTTCCTGGACAGTGTGGCTCAGTTTCTTCTGGGTTTGCTTTTTTATTTTTATTTTTATTTTTTTATTATTATCTGGTTTTTGGTTTTTGGTTTTTTTTTTTTTTTTTTTTGCCTTCTGAGTCACTGTGCATCCTCCTCTTGCTAAGGGCAATGGCTCAGCATTCTGAGGTCTCTTTTAGTTCTCTAACACCTAAAGGACCCTCGACCCCCTCTCACCGTGTTTGCTAGCTCCCTGAAAATCTATCGCCGCACTCCCTTTTCCAGGATAGCCCGTTTGTCCCCAAGAAACCATTACAATAGTTTGGAAATTCCAATCGTTTAGCACCAAATGATTCCCCATTTCCTCTCCATCCAGAAGAGCATCAATCTTTCCTTAGACTGTGCTGGAATTGTAGTTTCGAGGACAATGCTTAATCTTTCCAAGGACTATTCCTAAGTTGTATAGGAATTCATTTACAAAATCTAAACCTTGTGGACAAACAAGTTCACCAAAATTCTCCCCAAATTTCCCTTTGTATATGGGGATAGTGTCGTTTGTTTGGTTGCTTTCTTCTGCCTAATCACCATGCCCTATTACCCCCATCTATCGCTTTCTATGGAATTAGCCTGAAGTTAGGCACCATCTCCTGTGGCTAGTACCACTCCTGATTAGTTCAATGCTTTAGCTTTTTTTATTTTCTACTTTACATTATCTCCCCGAATCAGAGTCAATGTTAAATAGACAAAAAGTAAAAACAAACAAAAAGACCCTGCATTGGAACCGTGCTCCCCAATCCCATCCACCAAGTTCAAACTGTTCTGCCTGCTCTTTGGGGTTTTGTATCTGTGTCGTCCATTACCAAGTGTTGTGACCCTCCCTCCCTTGAGACACTCCAGCTACTCCCTTCTGCATATTCTACTCCCAACTGATGCAATGCTGTCCCAGCTGTGGGTAGGTGGGCTAGAGCCCACACAGAGTAGAAGGTAACAGAAGCGGAGACTCCGTGTGCACAGCCATGTGCACAGCCATGGGAAGGTGTTGACAAGCTGGAGAGAGGATTTTTGGTGATGTGGCTATGCTGGACTCCCCTGCACTCATGTGAATAACCATCTATATTTCTAGATGTAAGCCCTATAAACTGTGGTCCCCAAACTACACTTGAATCATCTCCTTGGTTTATCATTGGTGTTCTGTCTGGGGTAATAGATGTTTGTTCTCCTACAACACACACACACACACACACACACACACACCAGGAAAAGGTAAGCAACACCGACCAAACTCACTGTAGCCTCCTTCCATGTGGAATTCTTTCAGCTAAAAAAAACCCAGAGTTCCCTAGTCACCCTTTTTTCCATGCCTTTCTCTGTTTCTGTTTTTGTTTGAGGCATGTTTTTTCACTATGTGACCCTTGCTGGCCTAGAATTCACGAGGTAGACCAGCCTGGCATCAAAATTGCAGCAATCCTCCTGCTTCTACCAACCAAGTGCTGAGACAACAGGCATGTGCCACCATACCCAGCCCACCTCCATAATTTTGTCTGTTTTAATCTATATACCCTAATGCCAACTTTCTTCCAACCTTTCAACCTCCCCTCATTCTAAATGTTGGTCCTGTATTTTCCTGTCCTACCATTTCTTCTCTAACCATTTCCAACCTTTGAGATGCCTGTTCCAAAGAAAATTCCCGAGGATTTACTTATTCATTTATTTGCTACTAAACTGGATTCCTAAAGAGCAGAAGCCCCCAAATTAATTAAGAATAAATCTCATTAGGATGTGAGCTTCTTCAAGACAAGGACCATGTCTTATCTAACTTTATATCACCAGCTTCTAGTCTACAGCCACGGACACCATTTCAGGGTACTGAAGGTATGTTAAACAGGTGTCACTTTATATCACCAGCTTCTAGTCTACAGCCACGGACACCATTTCAGAGTACTGAAGGTATGTTAAACAGGTGTCACTTTATGGTGCCAGTGCCACCGTTTGTGGCAATACAGAAGAATCTGTGCTCTCTCACCAAGGAAATGGTGCTCAGAATACCAACATCCCAGGCTATCAATATTAAATCTACACAGATACCAGCACAGAATTTGACGCAGAGAACTTGAGGCTGATGAGTCAACAACTCAGAGTTTTCAGAATTGTAAACTTTCCATCATTGCTCCTCTATAGCATGTTTTTGTTTGTTTGTTTGTTTGTTTGTTTGTTTTGCTAGATCCTCCTCTAAGTATCAGACTCAAGTTATGGGAATTGTAATTATCTATAGGAAAGAAATTTGCTCCAAAAGACCAGTCCACTAGCATACCGTTCACAGTGCCCAGCACTGTTTTTGGTGTGGGGTATGGCTGTAACAGGCATGCATATACATTATTATTTTTCAGGGATTATGTAAATGAACTCTCTGTGGCCACTAAGCTTCATAATGTTAGGGACTATGTCCCCTCCCCTCTCCCTATGAAAGAGGTGATAGCACAGACAGTATTCATAGGAATAACAAATATGATACAGATGAAAGAGCCCTGGACTGGCAGTCAAGAGAACTGGGTTCTGTCTTTGGCTCTAATTCCAGACTTGAGAGCATCAGCTCAGCTCCCTCATCTCCAAAATGGGAAGTGCAAATTATGAAACCTCCAAGTCAGCTCCCAGATCAAGAACGATACTCTTTTTAAGAGCTAAAGTGGGTTTAGTGTCCCCCTTCCTCTGCCTGGAGTTGTCAGATGGAAAGAAGCTTGGCGTACACCAAGTAGGGAGTGAGATGCAGCACTTAGGTTGTATGCTAAGTTCACAAGGTATCAGCACACACATGTAGCATATGTGTCATATTGTCATAGCACTACACACCAGGCAGGAACACAAAGAGGGAGCAGTATCTCATCAGAGAAAAGAAGCCTAGGAAACTAGAGGCATGAAGATTTCTTGGACACATTTGCACAAGGATTGTTTTTATTCAAAAATGCAAACTACTCGAGTAGACATTCTTTCAGACTTCCAAAGGTGCCCACCAGCTGGCGGAAGGTTGGAAGGCAGGTGTGTAGCTCGACTGGGGAGAACTGGTAAAAGAGGAAGTTGTCCCTTCTATCTTCTGCTAGTGCTAGTCCCTCCTACAGGAATGGATTCTGATGCAGACATGGCAGGTCAAGTCCTGCCTCTGTATTCACCTAATGACCCTGCTGAATTCAGCTCTAAGCTTTTGTGGATCCCAAGCACACCTCGGAATCTCTGCCTCTAAGTGCTATCATCTTTCCAAGGTAGAGGGAAGAACCACATGGGTCCCACATCTACATGAACCATCTGGCTTTAGCAAAACCATCCAGGACTCTGAGCTGGTTGATGCAAGACCAAAAGAAATAGGAATGCATGGAAAGTTATATTCCAGGCTAGTCACAGCGTCCCTGGCCCCTGACTGCCCCACAAGCCTTCTGCTATGCTACCCAGATGCCATTTCAGGAAAATGTTAAGTGAACGTCTCTAAAACTTATCCCTTTGCAAGAGATATTTGAAGAGTGGGGTAGGGACAAGGGCAGCACTGTAAGCCCAGGGGGGAAAGGGCACCCCAGTCTTGGAACAAAGCTCTGCTTTCCCAATCATCACTTCACTCCCACTCCCAAGTCTACCCAGCCCCTGACCTTCCCTCTGCCTCTCCACCTCCCCTGCAGGGCATGCCCCCTGACCTATTCTTCATCTTGCTGTGGCACCGCCTCTGCCTCAGCAGTCCATATTATTGGGGTGGGTGGCCTCCAGGAAACCTTGCCTAAGGCAGCTCTCACAGGAAGTATATCCCAAACAGTCCTACCCCACTTGAGATGAAGGGAAGAATAGCAACATGCCCTGTGGCCACTGTCGTCACAGCCTGACTGAGTGCCCACCTCCAGTTCTTAGACTGTGGCAGCCTCTGAAAACACATGACCAGAGCCCCTCTCCAAAGGAATCTCTTCTGTGAAAGGACACCCCACTACTCACCACCCCCAACCCAGTTCCTAGGGCCAGTTCTTTACTGGGAGGGACGGATTCAGTAGCATTTAGAAGCCACTTGTGCCATTGGCATAGGATATCTCACAAGCGTGGGAGTCAGGCTGCCAGTTTTCCCAGTCACCATTTAAAGAACTCTTTGGCAAACTGCTGAACCTGGCTTACTTAACATCTGCGTAAAATTGAGACACCAGCACCTCTGCACAGTTGTTGTGAGGATTAAACAAAGCTGCACCCATCCATCAATCACCGGCACTTGCTTAGGGCCTGTCCAACGTGGCAGATCCAGCTTCTCCTCTAAAGCACAGAAAGACTACACTATGCAATCATGGTCCATTCAGAATACTTAAAACATTTCTGTCCAAGGCTGATTGCGTAGTAGTTGATCAAGTTCCAGCTTAATCATGTTAATTCAGATATTAAAGTATCCGGCGAATAAATTCATTATAGCGTGGCATTCCCTCACACAAAGACTGTTTTGATAGCGGACCTTCCCAGCTGCTGCTGCCTACCTCCTCATACCTGACTCTAGCCTAAGGTTTGCAGGAAAAAGAGCCATCAAGTTTCTTCAGGATTTTCAGACACTAAGATTGTGATGCAAACTGTCACTCGTGAAATTAAAACCATCCTTTTACCCTGGCAAGCCCTCACGGCTAGAGAGCCTCCTTTTGACAAGGTCACATCTCTTTTGAGACCTTTCATTCATGGATGTATTTGTGTCAGAAGTGACTGATCTCAGCAATGCAGAATGAACTGGCTCAGCCTGCATGGCCAGTCTGTTCAATGTTTCATTAGGATATCTCAAATCTAGCAATTGTTTGTCCATCTTCATCAAATGGCTCATCAAAATGACAAGATTTGCAGTGCCCTGTGTCCTTTGTCTCCATATATAGACCAAACTCAGAAGATACAACCCACACAAAGGGCAACAGTGCTCCATTTGAAAAACCCACAGAGCCACTATAAAAAACTGACCTGCCACTTGCAGCATAAATGTGTTATCCCTTTGCTTTGCTTTTAAATTCCTATTCATGTTTATGAGATTATAGTGCACTTGAGAACTGAAAACACATCCAGGTACAGCCAGCACATTATATAATATAGTGATTTGTCTAATTTCCTTAATTTTAAAGCCACAAACACCGCTTTACAATAATTACCACTCTGCAGTAGAAATACAAAGAATGTTTATTTCTAAAGGACAAAACTATATGCAGCCGTTTTACAGGACTTTAAAAAGTTTCTGCAATTCAATGAAAAGGCACATTACCGACTTCCAAGCAAAGCCGACACAAGGAATTCTGTCTGAAGTTGGAGGAAATGGCAGAAACGTAAGACACAAAGCAGACCCTTAAATCAAGTGTGACTGTGTTCCCGAGGTGCCTCAGCTTGACAACCTTAAGTCCCAAATTTTCTGGTATTTTCCTGATTCTGAATGCTCTGACCCAAGCTTCATATTCACACAGAATATCCTGTCTCACCACCCTCCATCAGACACACACACACACACACACACACACACACACACACACATTTTGTTTCTACATGTCAGAAAATGATTTTAGAAAAAAATGATGCTGTCATAAAAAACAAAAGTCAGCATCACCACCCCAATGTGTCCTTACTGCAAATGCAACTCTATAAGCTTTCTTATCTGTGATAACTCAGTCCAGAATTCTTTTTTCACTTTTACTTTCAAGACATCTATCTAGTCCCCTTTATGTCTGTGGAGTATTCCAAAGTGGGCTGATAATTACATCATCTTAATCGAAGGGCTTACAGATAAAATAACAATTGTTTCTACTCTCCAGATTCAATTTTCTAGAGAGATTTAACTATTCAACTTTTGGGTACCCCAAAAGAACTAGCAAAGTACGGATGGCTATAAATTCTCCTATTTTTACTTTTGGAAGGAATCTTACTTTTAACAGTGATGAAAAACACTTGCTTTTGTGCTATGAAAGAGAAAAAACAAACAAAACAATTCTTGACTATAACAAAAGACTGTCACCTGCTATTAGAACTGACACTGGATTGAACAGCTGAAGTTTAGAAGTAAAAAAAATTTTTCTATCTTTAAATATTTTGACAATCTAAAAATACACTAAAAGATACACTTATCTCTCTGCAGTGCTCACCACTTGGGGTGAAACTTCTGCACATATATTTCCTCACAATATGGATTATTTGCTCCTTCAAATGAAAATCTACAGAAATAAACTCTGCAAAAGATAAATTGCTCCCCTCTTTCATTCTCACATTAATGAAATATTTTAAGTGATGTTCTCTGATAACAAAATTCATATCCAAGTTATTTTTAAAAAAATCAAGAAGCAGTTATTTAAAAGAATACATTTTCTCATTAAAAAGTTAGCCAAGACTAATAACTAAGATCTTAAAAACTGAACACATTTCAAAGAATTTTATTCTCTTCAATAGTTGCATGAGGGTTTTTTTTTTTTTTCCAGGAAAATGTGCAAATAGCATGGTTACCTGGATCTGCTGGCCACTTCTAGTTTTTGGACTCTTGAAGATGGTGAGTTTTGCTAATGATGCGCGTCTGTTTAAGAACCAGATAGCTTTTCTGGCAATCACTCTTTGTGTGCCATCTTTTATAAAGGTGCTTCTTGTTGCTAAGAGATCAGTTGCTTAGAGACCAAATCATTAAAAAAAATATATATGTCAGGGGCCAACATAAATTATAACCAAATTGTGTCATTTCATCTCGGCCTCTGAATGTTTGGCTTTGTAATAGATCTCAGCGTACCAAGAGAAGCCAATTACTGATCACAAAGAGAAAACTAACCATGGGGGGCGGGTGGGAGAACGATCTGATCACAGTGCGTACTCACTGTGAACAGAGAGTGGTGCCACAGGCACTCTGAAACTTTGGTTCTTCAAGGGAGTCCTAGACAGGTACTGCAAGGTACACACACACACACACACACACACACACACACACACACACGCACTCCTATCCCAGCAAACTCCAGTGCAGTTTGGAGTAGGAACATGTGTGGGAATTATTAACTACTTTAGTGCTTTACAAAAAGAAAATGACAAGAAAAATTCTACACTTAGGAAAATAGAAGTCGGAAGTCTAAAGTGATCTTAGCCAGTCAGGTGTTTTGATGCTGTGCATACAAGGGAGGTAGAGGAAGTACTTGGATAAAAAAAACCTACCTTTTGTTTTTTCCCTGTATTCAGATATGAGTTAGTCAGCCATGGAGCAGGCACAAATACAACTGGCTCTAAAAATTTCAGTCACCACTTCCCACCCCTCCACCCCCTTTGTGGTAAGTTTGCTCAAATTGAGACCATCGCCTCAAACTGACTCTTAGCTAACCTCCTAGGAGTATTTATATCTTAGGAAAACTGTATAGTAACTAATGAATGAAAATCTTACATTTTCTTCAACATTCAAAGGAATGACATCTCTCTCCAAGCTCCTAAACTGGTAGGGTTGGAGATGTTTGGGCCCAAAGAAGCTTTACTCCTTAGGTCCATAACTCCCTCCTGCATTTCTTCTTTTGTTACCTCATCTCTCAAATTCTTTTCAACCCCCATATCTTAAGTGAGAAGAAAGCAAGCACCTTAGACACTTCAAGTCTTGTGGTTGAAATCAAGGTAATATAAAAAGACTTCCTGCCGGGTGTGGTGGCGCACACCTTTAATCCTAGCACTTGGGAGGCAGAGGCAGGTGGATCTTTGTGAGTTCAAGGCCAGCCTGGTCTACAGTGTGAGTTCCAGGACAGCTGGGGCTGCAGGGAGACCCTGTCTTGAAAAGACCAAAAAAAAAGGACTTCCTTAGTTTCTTAAAAATGCCTAGCCTTATGCTTTTGCTTTTGGCTTGCTAGACTCCAAAGGGCTTGCCAAATTACAGACCTTCATGCCTTGAGCTTAATCAGTGTCTAGTAATAAACCATGAAAGGGAGACAGTCGAGTGAGGCTGGGGTCTGGGGTGGGAGCCCACAAGGGAATGAATAGGTCCTGGTCTCAGCTCACTCTTCAGCCCTGGCCACTGTTAATCTACAAAGTAGATGAATGGCAATGGGTTTTAATTTATTTAGAGACATATACCTACTTAAAACCCCTGTGAAAAGGCAATGATCCTAACACTCAGCAACAATTACTAGAGGAAATGAAAACACTGCCTTCTGCTAACCCACAGTATTTGAGTCCATTACAGAATAATCTCAAAATATGCCAACAGAATAGCTGCTGTCACTGCTTTCTTGTCTAGTCCCCCAAATTTCTCTCTGCTGCTGCTGATTTCAGAGAGGCATGGAAGCAAAAAGAAGACACCAGAGATAGAAGAAATTAGGGGTAAGAAAAATAATCAAGAGAAATGACATTTTCTAGCTGGGCATGGTGGCGCATGCCTGTAATTCCAATCCTTGGGAAGCAGAGGCAAGCTGATCTCTGTGAAATTGAGGCCAGCGTGGTCTACATAGCAAGTTTCAGGCCAGGTAGGGCTACAAGGAGAACCTGTCTCAAAAAAAGAAAGGAAATTTCTGGGTAAATAGTTGGTGCCTAGAAAGTGCTAGTGAAGGACATGAGCAGGGGAGAGCGCCCAGCAGTGCTCTTGGGCATGGATGTATATTCTTGAAAGCAGAAACCATTTCATACCTCCCTTCCCCAATTCCAAGCACTTTGAGGAGGATTTTGCATTTAGAATCCAAAACTACAGTGTAAGTCAACAGAGAAAAAGAAGGCGGAGTCTAGAAAGTACAGCTGTTCTTTGGCAATAGACACTGTGTGCATCGGCGTCCCGTTAGGAGCAGGCTCTGCTGAGACATTCATGCTTTGGGCCTGGGTCTGAAAGTACCAGGCTCCCTTCTTACACATCCACCCTGCTCTCTCTGTTTTGGTGTGGTTTGTCTTTCCTATCTGATATTCATTTGCTTGGAAGCCTCAGCTTCTATCTCTAGAACGTGCACGCCCTTACTTGCCTTTGGCCAATTCCTACCTGACAAGAAAGACATAATTGGGGAACTATTCTGGGTTCAAGACGTTGACAAGCTCTAGGTTTTTCTCTGCTTAGGTGGAAGTGGGGAGGAGAAATGGGATGGTCTGTAAAGGACCCATCCAGTTGCTTGCACTCAGGGTTACTAAAGGAAAAAATAATTTTTTTTTTTGCTTTTTTGTTTTGTTTTGTTTTCGACAGGGTCCCAGCTGGCCTGAAACTCACTATGTAGACCAGGCTGGCCTCCATCTCACAGAGATCCACCTGCCTTTGCCTCTCAAGGGCTGGGATTAAAGGACATGCCACCATACCCGGTGTCACAATTTTTTATCACAGATGTGGCTGTTTGTACCAAGGAAGGTGCTCCAGCGTCATTTTAGCTCCTGTAGTGTGACAGACTACTTGTCCATGGATACATGGACCACCGAGTGCCCGCACCCTGAGCTCACCACTGCTGGAAAGCTGACCAGGCTATAAAAGCTGCCTCTCTCAGTCTCAGGAATGGAGGAGTTGCTCTGTATCCCATAGGAACCCAAAATGGTGAGTGCTTGTTCCCAAGTCAAATAGATGGTGCATGGGAGTGACATCCAGCCCCAAGGCTTCCTCCACAGGAGTGACTGCCACTGCCGGCACCTCTCACTGGAGAAGCGAGTGTTCCTTGATGTCACTCCCAAATGAACACCCAAAGATCTTGGTGCTATTACCAATTCCTCAATCACCAGTAGTTTCCCCCAGGAGTTAGCATTTCCAGCTGCAACCCAACAGATACCATTTCTGTAAAGGCTCCTACCTTCCCCTCATTAGCTAGAAAGAAAAATCCTTTTGTGCCCTGGAAAGGTTCCAATGTAACAACTACAACTCTGTTGATATTTGTCCAGAAAATGGATACCAGTAGAGTCAAATGGCTTAAAAAGAAACATGATCATCTCAAGAATGGAGAGTGTTTCAACGGTCTAAGGACCCCTCCTCTCTAAAGGGCTCTGGAGCACCTACTAGAAATGGGATCCCTGCCATACAACATGGCTCCTTTCAAGCCATTTAACCATCCCAGATGCTTCTGCTGGGCAGAAATTACTCTTAGAAGCCAAAGATCCAGAAGAAGAGAAGAGAGGGCTCTGGTGCAGTCCTACACAGCCCAGAGACTACTAATAAAGGACTGCAGAAGCGGGCCGGGATGGGGGGTGGGCACAGCTGCCTCCACTTCAACTCTAGGCCAACTCCAGGAAGTCAGGGAAGGTATACGAGGGTCTCCTCTTCCAGGAGACAATAGTTAGTGCTGACCAAAGGAACTGTAACCAGCTTCCCCTTGTGGTAATTGTCTTCTGGGGCTCTCTAAGTCTTTCATAGTCTCCAGGGACCTCTAGTATGTTAATGCCTGAGAGCCTGAGGTGTAAGAGTGGGCCTCAACACATATGGTCAGAGTGACCTTTTCCAGTCTCACCCATCTATGGATTACACAGTCCATCCTCTCTTTCTGGCAATGGTCACCTCAGCCTCTACTCAGAAAAGGCCTCATAGCCCCCTGCCCCCAGCCCAGACTCTCCACAAGCATGCCTGCCACTTCCCCAGAAATTACCTCCAAGGCAAGTCAGAGGACATCCCTTGGATTCTTGGGAGATTTGTACCATCTTAGTCACACTCCCCTCCTCTCCTTTCCCTCTCCCTTTCCACTTCCACCACAGAAAAAGTCTCTTGCCTCCACCAGACTCCCAGCTCCAGCCCACCCACACTCTGGCAGCTGGCCTGCCCTTGAGAAGTAGCAGTCACCCTCTACCAGGAATTGAAGACAGCGTGGGGAGCACAGCGACTACCCTGAGCTTCAGAATAAGCACATATGTCCAACTTGTCTTATTGGATACTAGACATTCAAGTAGGAAGCTTTTGTACTGTGATGTGTAATATAACAAAAGATCAAAGTCTAATAAGCACCCCAACACAGTCCAATTTCATCGCTTTTCTTGGAGAAAGAAAAAGAAGCATGGTGTTCTTCTCAGGATCCCTTTCTTTGGTTTGGGTTGACACCCTTCACAGCTGGTAATTTACAGCCAGTTACTGGCTGACAGCTCTCAGGTGTTAACTGTACTCATCTGCAAGACTTTTGCTTGGAGAAAAAACATAAAACATGCGAAAATCAAAAGGACTGTGGTAGTGAGGGGACTGCAGAAGGCAAGCAGCCACATGTCCTCGTGAACTTATAAACGCTCCACCCCCACAAAATACATACATTAGTATTAATCCTGAAATTTCTGCAGTAACTCACTAACTCTGGTCTCCTTTAATCCCAAAGAGGAAAAAAAAAAAACCCAAGATAATTATTAATCACAACACAATTATAAGCTAACAATGGTGTTTTAGCAAAGTACAGCAACTGAAATAAGCAAAATTCCCACTTATCCATCAGCCTCTCCTTCCTTCTCTTCTTTCCTGACCTCTGTCTTCCTCTTCTCTCTACCTGGTATCCCTCTCAGACACTGCTCATCTGCAGGTAAGCAACCTTCTCCACCCCCCCCCCCCCCCCCCCCCCCCCACACACACACACACACACACACACACACACACCTCCTCCACACACCAAGGTGCAAGCCTGGGACAGACACACAGCTTTAATGAGGTGAGCTAAAACTGAAGCCAAGTAGCAGCAGACTAAACTGCTTTGTCTTTGGGCACTTTGGTTTGGTTTGATTTGGTTTGGTTTGGTTTGGTTTGGTTTGGTTTGGTGGTTTGGTTTGGTTTGGTTTGGTTATTTGGTTTTCCCCCTAGGAAGACAGATTCCTTTGTGATTCAATCTCTACCCAGCAGAGTACAAAGCACTTTCACTTAGCTCATGGAGTACATTTCAAAACCACATTTGTTCTGACTACCAGGCATGTCTAAACACTGTCCTTAGAAGAAAGAGAATCCTTCTCAAGAAAAGCAAAGACTCTCCCATGCAAGTACCCTCTTGAGAAGACTACGATAGCGCCACCACCTTTTCTTCCTGACTTCAAGTCCTGCCCCCCCCCCCCCCCCCCGCAAACTGTTCACTCTTCAGGCAACCCATTTGCAATTGTGCAGGCAACTACTGGAAGCTTGATGAAAAACACATACAAGAGATCCATGCATTGTAGAGATGGGCCTCAACTACAGACGAGAAGTTGACCCCTCACCCAGTGCAGGGCATTGTGACAATGGCTGTTCCAGGAGGATATGAATATGTGCCTCGGAGACCTCTGGAGGGCACAGGAGGTGCTGCTCCAGGCCTGTGAAGCTGATTTCAGCAGAAAACCTTTAATTCATCCCATCCAAAAGTTTAAATCCTAGGGTGGCACTGACAGAGAACAGGATCACCAAGAGGGATTTGCCACCATATGTTCTACCCATACCCATACCAGCTACACATAGGCATGGGCTCCAGACTAAAAGTAGTAGTCCTTTTGTGTGACCATGACCAAAATACATTATATACATGTATGAAAATGTCATAATGAAACCCATTACATATAATTAAAATATACTAAAAAAAGAAAAAAGACAAAAAAAGTAGTCCTTTGGGAATTAGCTAGGAAATCGATCAGACTTTCTGTCCTTACTCTTTAATTATCCTGTTCTTCCCAGCCCCCTGGACTAATAATGCCCAATAAAAATAATGAAAAGTATATCCTTCCAGAAAAGAAAAAGCAATTGAGGCTCTTTAGCTAAGAGAGAAAGACTGTTAGCTTAACACAATCATTTCCAAGAGCCACTGATGACGGGAGTCGATGCTGATGACGGGAGCCGATGCCAATGACGGGGGTCGATGCCGATGACGGGGGTCGATGCCGATGATGGGGGTCGATGCCGATGACGGGGGTCGATGCTGATGACGGAGTCGATGCTGATGACGAGGGTCGATGCAGATGATGGGGTCGATGCCGATGACGGGGGTCGATGCCGATGACGGGGGCCGATGCTGATGATGGGGGTTGATGCTGATGACGGGGAGTTGATGCTGATGATGGGGGTCAATGCTGATGATGGGAGTTGATACTGACAGCCCCATTCTTTGCCAAATCAGGCCAGTCAGCTCCAAAGTGACCAGGAAGCAGGATGCTGAGTCTGTCAGATTCTGCAGGTGCTACTTCCTTCCTTGGGACATTGTAGCTGACATGGTGATGCTGTCCTGTGCAAGGAAGCTGTTCCTGAGCATGCTTTCTGTACTCTGTGTCCTAGGCCGAAACCTCCCCATATTACTGTGCTCTGCTCAAGTCTCCATCTAACTCACAAAAGTCCTCCTTCCCTCCCTCCAGTTGTCCAGCTATCTCCCCCTGCCAACAGTGATTACTGAATTGAGTCCTGGTTTTCTTCTGGCTAAGACTACAAAATGTGCCAGTAGCCACAACTGCCTTTAGTGGCAACCCAGAGCAGTTCCACACACTTGCATTCTTCTTTCAGTGTCAAGAGAAGTGGAAGGTGACCTCTACATATGTGTCAGGGTATGGCGAGCATGTTCTGAAATGGGGTTTACTGCTACAGAATTAGGATTTTAGTTACCTGCATTCATTGTGGAAGTTTGAGAGTGGGTGCTATGGGTCTCTGACACCCTACTTTCTCTGGAATTTTATTTTTTTTGTTGTTGCTGTTAAAGGCAAGCTTAACATTTCAAGTGCCTCATTAGATAGTACACAAAAATATTTTAAAACCATTTTTTTTCCATCCATGCTACTTCTTTGGGAAGCAAAGCTTGTGTGTATCTTGGAGGTGAGATGCAGGTGCGATGTTGGAAAGCTCAAGCTCTTGATGGAAGAGTAAGCCAGTGGCCACTACTGAAGAAAAATGGAACAAAAAGGTGGTTGTGTACACACCAGGAGCTGGACTAAGCATCTTCAAAAGCCCTGGTGTCTCCCCTAAATCAATCACGATCCTCTCAGGAGTAGGGACCATGCTTGCCCATCGTCCTGTCTCCAGCATGCTGATAGAAGCACTCAGTAACATCACTGTGATTTTTTTTTTTCTGAGTGCACAAACTGAGCTCAGCCACTACCTTTTCCTAACCCTCTTCTGATGCTGACAGCTCAATTTTCATATTCAATCCTGTGCAGACCATTCATGTCTGAGACAGCAATTCTTATTCAAGCACCAAAGTTCTGCCTACTGTCCAAAGTGTGGTTCAACCCCCTGCTCATCCCTGGAAGTCTGATCTGGAGCCTGATTACCCAGTGCCAACCACTAGAGTTTCATAGCTGCCACTGAGTCACAGGTTTCCCACAGCCTGGAGTCTTGTACCTAAGGCTTCACCCCTGGGTACCAGGATTCAACAGAGTCCTTCCTCATTCCAGATGGACTATTTGGTTAGCACTCTGGTTCTGCTGATACTGTTGGACCTACAACAAAGTGTTTTCTTGTTTTGTGGTTAGCCTTTGTTTTTTCACCTGGTCATGCTCTATTCTATCCCTGCTCTTTTCTAGAAGGAGAAGCCCTGATCTGGACCCCTGGCCAACAGCTGGCTCTCAGTTAAACTGTCCTCTCGGCCTTGACAGCACCCCTCTGTCCTGGAGCTGGGCTGGGCTCCGCTCCTGGGAAAGCATAGCTTCCCTCTTCTCCCCCTTATTTCTCAAATTCTCATGGTGGCAATTAGTTTAAATCCAGATGGGGGTGGTGCTACTGCACCTTTTGCCCTCCCAACTGGCCCTGCACTTATTATCCAGACCATTGTGAAGAGAGACTCATCTTGCAAGCTTCCTTGCCAACCCTCAATGTGACAAAGAAATCTGCAGTAAGGGTGATAAACCCAACACACACACACACACACACACACCTTCCTTCTTGTACTGCCAAGAGAAATGGAAGGCTAACTGCATGTGTGTCGGGGCAGGAGTTGTTCTGAAATGGAGTTATTGCTACAGAACTAGGGATTCTGGTTAATTACATTCTCTGTAGGAGAGAGTGGGAGATGCAGATCTCTGACAATGCGGCCAGCTAAATTGCCTGGGACAATTCCTACTTTCCATGGTATTTTATTCTTTTTTGGATGAGGCAAATTTACATTTCAAGTGCCCTGCTAGACACTACACAAGGTTCCAAAAACATCTTAAAAGAATTCCTTTTCAAAAAAAAAAAAATCAAATTCAGGGAAGATTCCCTAGATGAGGGCCTGGCTGACTGGGTGCCCACTGCCTGTGCCACACCTGGAACAGATCTGGGCCAGGAACAGCCTCCCCAGGCTCACTGCACCTGCCTCTTGCCGGAGTTCCAAGGGCTGTGCTCTCCTTGTGCTCTCCTCCAGAGTGAGGCGATCTCTGCCCGCACTGCTTCTCATCCTTCTGGGATCCTTCCTGAGGGTGGCTCCAAATAGCCACGCTGTCTATGCTGTCTACGGTTGAATGGGACCTTCTGCAACACTTGACAGCAGGGGCTCTACCCTCTAAGGTCCTCGGCTCCCCCAGTTCTCCCTCCCTTTTAGGTCAGTCCAACATCTTGAGCACCCTTCTCCCCACACTCCTTACAGGAAAACTTCCTGGTGCCTTTTATCATTTCGCAGCCCTGTTAAATTGTTAATTCTCTATCAGTACTTACAAAGGAATTTTTAACATCCTCCCTCTCCCCCCGCAAGAATGGAGCCCCAACAGCCTTGACCTTCCTCCCGACCTTCCTCCCCCAGGTTTCTGCTCCCTACTGGATTGCAGCCCACTGCTGAGTGTGTGCAGGGCAGGCAACAGGCCTGACACCGAGGCTGAGTTGCAGCACCATCTTTTGAATGCACTGGTCTTCGGTGGCTGGTCCCAGCCACCATGAACCCACATACCCCTAATTTCTCAAAGTTTCTATTTGCCTTAGGTTTCTGTTCAGTTTCCCAGGAACCACGTGAAAATGAGGTAGTGTTTCCTTTTACACAGTTCCTGGCACATAGTAAGCACTCAGTAAATGTTAGCTATTAAGTAAGCATAAATCAGCCTGGTCTTATTGCATAGGAGCTACTAAGAGTAGACAGGAGGTGAAAATCCCCATGTTTATTGCTACTCTATTAACTGTAGCAAAGAAATAGAGCCAACCTAGTTGTCCATCAGCAGATTAACAGATAATGACAATCTGGTACAACTATAAATGGAATAGTATACAGTTCTAAAGAAAAGTGAGATCACAAAATTCGCAGGAAAATGGTTGGATCTAGAATTATATTAAACAAGATCATCCAAACTCAGAAAAACCCCTGCATGTTCTCCCGCATAGGCGGATCCTAGCCAATAAATAATGTACATATGTAAACAAACGCATGCATGAGTATGCTATAATGTTTAGAAAAAGACAATAAAAAAGATAATTTTTCAAAGCATACTGATGCGTTCAGATAGATAGGATACTTCATTTAAGTCCTTTGGAGGCTATCTCAAGATAGAACACATTTTCAATGCAAAGAAGTCCTTAAAAGGACAGTGTCCCGGGCTGGAGAGATGGCCTAGCGGTTAAGAGCGCCGACTGCTCTTGCAGAGGACCCGGGTTCAATCCCCAGCACCCACATGGCGGCTAAGAACCGTCTGTAACTCCAATTCCAGGAGAACTCCAGTTCCAGGGGAATCTGAGACCCTCTTCTGACCCCCGCGGCATTGCACGACACGGGTGCACAAACCTACATGCAGACATTACATTCATACACATAAAATAAATAAATAAAAATTAAAAAAAAATGTTTAAAAAAAAAAAGGACAGTGTCCCCCATGTGATTCCAGGACAGACTCTTGCTTTACTGGGAAATCTGAATCTTAAAAATGTGGTTTCATCGTTTGACTATTTCTGCATACCAGTATTTTTTTTTTTTTTTGGTAAATATGAAACAAACCTAGTTTACTATATTCTAAAAACTTTTAAAATACTTTGAAAAGAAAAAAAGAGGAAACAGGAGACTGGGTTAGTAGTGAGCAGCTAAACTCTCAGCACGTAACATTTCTGAACTCCAGGGAGTTTCGGTTCTTGGGAGTGGAGAAAGAATGCCTTTGGGCTAGAGATAATGGTGATTGGAATTAACAGCCAAAACATCCAAATACCACCCAATCTGTCTTCCAATTGACCAGGTACTACCAAAGAGTCAGTGTATGAACTGGCATCTTCTGTGGAAATAGGCTAGTGACCTCAAAACCAATTAAGCAAGCACTCGGTTCAAGACACCGGCCCAAAGAAATAAACTGCAGAGGGTCTGTATGCCCTCAGTATCATAAGGAACGAGACCCTGTTCGGTGAGCCGAGGACCATTGTGCTGCTTCGAGTCGTCTCCTCACCCATGAAGCTCAACCCAGAGAGGCGAGGATGATCGTCTTCATTTTCTAAGGCTCCTGAATTCCCACCAGCCTTCTAGTCTTCCCTTCACTGCTAAAGTACTTAGTAAACATACCAACTTTGATCTCCTCCTCTGCCTAGAACTGTCTATGCCCTCTCCTTGCCCTAAGAACAGGAGCCTAGCACCTCTGTGCAGATGAAGACTCCTTTGATTTGAGAGTATCACTAGGAAACCAACAGCACTGCCCTAACCTCCAGAGTGGCCGGTCACCTTTGTATATGACATTGGCTCCCGTCTCAGCATGCTTGACTGGGCCAGCTTTTAAGTATCCAAAAAAAAAAAAAAAAAAAAAAAAAAAAACCAAACCTGAATTTGAAGCAGATTATAACAACAAAAAACAAACAACAAACAACTCTTCCAAAAAAAACTTGAAAGAGGTGGAATCAAGGGTGAAGGCGTGAAAGGTTTCTGGAGCAGGGAGTGGCTTGTGCTCAGGACCGTGCTTTACTTAGGAAGTGGTCATAGGCTAGACAGCGGGATGGGTAGGCAGAGCCTCAGGGTGGGGACTGGCTGGGAGGGGCCAAACAGCTTCCCTTCAAGATGAGGAGACACTTAGGTGAGAGATGGTTCCAAAAAGCTGAGGTGGACTTGGGGAAATGTAATTGTTAAAACAATCAGGTGGTTCCAAGCCGACTTCAGAGGAGAAATACTCATGCTAATAGTGGGGGTGGGGATGGAGCCTGTGTGGACGACTGCACAATGGTGGGCGGGGTAGCATTTGTGGGGCTCGCTCCCAAGGCTACGTAGAAAAAATGTCAAAACCAGGATTCCCTCGACACAAACTTGTGTCCGTCAAGTCCTCGGTTTGTCTCTAGAGAGGTCAAAAGGAGGAACTTCAGAAAGGAGATGCCAGCTCTAAACACACCAAGGGACTAACAGGCGGCCCTTCGAAATGTGGGTGTGGATCAGCGACAGAAGACACAGATCTGGGAGGCAACTGCAGGACTGTCATAGTGGGAACCCCAGGCTCACATAAGTCAAATCTACAACACAGAAGACAGAAATCGACATCACGCTCCAATCAGACCAGGCCTGTCCTCAGCTTAGGGCCTGAGATGACAAAAAGCAAAAGAAGCCACAAGAGCGCAAGGAAAATTGGGAGAAGGTCATTTAACAGGAGTCCAGGGAAGGCAATATGAAAAAGAGAGAAGCCATCAGCTTAGATCACTTTACACTGACAAACAGGTGGAAAAAACTAATAAAGAGTAGTGATGTCAGCAATCAGAAACTGCTTTCTTATCCGTCTGATTCATTCAGATGAAGGGTGGACATGCTACTGAAACAGCAAGTGGGGATTCTTCTTTGGAGAAATTGGCAAAGAATGAAGAGACACCCCGGAAGGGGGAGTAAAGCAGGGGAACCTCCCATGCGTCAGTCTATAAAAGCAATCGCCCGGTACCCGTCACCTGAATGTTTATGACAAAAATCACACCCAACCAGGTTGTGGCAACAGTCTTAAAATACCTCCCCTTTAACTCCAACTCCTTGTGATCATGATTCTGCAAACAACACCAGCCTACAATTTATCTTTCCAACATGATACTAGAATCCGAGAGACCGTTGTGTCCAGCCTGCTAGCACATGCTGCCTCGAGGCTGGCTCAGCCTACGGTGGCAGGAGCCTCAGAGAGCAAAAGGTCCGCAGACAGCAGTCAGCATTTCCATCAGCAGGCAAGTTACATGTAACTTTTATGAACTCAGTCTCTCAGCTGACCTCTGTTCCTTTTTCCAGACTTTAAACTGTCTGGGGAAAAACAGTGATAAACCCCAGGGGAAGGCCCCCCTTTACCTATGGCCACCCTGTATGAAAGAAACCTGCCCCTGCTCCTGTCAAGCTTCATCCAGATGAGATGCCTTTTTCTAAATTGCACAAAGGAGCGTGAGCTAGTGGGGCTCACCCTATGCATTTTTGTTGGGAGACAGAACAAAGGCAATGTCCTGCATGGTTTGAAAGCAGCTTTCTCCTCAAGAGACACAGTTTTCTGTCTCTAAGGGCCTTCTGCAGACAGAATGATCCCCAAGACTGCATCTGCTTTGGTTTTCGGCTCTACATGGAGAAGCAAGCCCAGGAGAACTCAGACTGAGTCCTCCGTGGACAGTGATGGGCTGGTATTAAGTAGACAAGGTCAGCCTCCAGGGTAAGCACTGGATAAAAAATGGAAAGAGGTTGAGGCAGTCTGCTGAGTCCTGTGAACAAGCCTTAGGAGTTAATGCCCAGTACAAAGTAATGCCATTTGTACAAAATCTGTTCAAGTGATTTTAAATGCTGTCTTAGCGAGTGCGAGCTAAAAACCCACTTGAATGAATCAGGCTACAAAAGGTTAAATCATGTGAAAACTCTTGTTTTTAAATGGAGCTACACTTAGTCAAGAACTACTTGTGTAGGGTATGTTTCAAGTCAAACACTGCTGTCATTTGCCAGAGAAAATGTGCCTTAATTCCTTGATGCCAAAGAATGTCTGATACATTGTATAATGAAACCAGAATAATTGAGTTACTTGTTCATTACAGAGATCTCTAAATACTCAAAATTCTTCAGTGGTTGAGTGGGTTTGGAGTGAATTAACAAAGCTCTTTAAAAAAAATAGTAATTTTGAGGTAGGACACAAATTTTACAATAAAATTTTTTTGTGAAGTGATGCTGAATGCCTTTTACTCCAAGGACTACACATTATTCTTTGTTGATAATGCCGTAATGAAAGGAAAACAAGTCAAAGGTTTCAAACATTTCATATAGGAGTGCAGCCTTACCATATACCCCAGCCATATATATGCCTGGCTAGCCTTGGGATCTGCCTATTATGGCTGACCCATTGTGCACTTCCTGCCAAACCGCCTCACCTTGCTATAAAATGAGGCACCCATGTGGTCATGAGCTTCTGGGCCCTGTGAATACAGAGCCTGTGCTTTATTAACATCCCAGATCCCCCTGAAGAGATAAGAGTTGATTCCAGACTTCTACTCTGGACAAAGGTTAAGCATTCACTTTCCCCCAGACTAGAGTCCACCAGATACATCGCAAGCTTGGAAAACAGGTATGAACCGATAAAGAAAAATTCCCCTAGACCTGGTTCCCATCCTGTCCCAAGACAGTGTCTAAAGATAACCTTTGGTATGTGGGGGCAGGTGGGCTGACCTAACCACGAGCTGTAACTCTATTATCCAATAAGGCTAGAAGTTACCCAAAGCCCACCAAGATTCCCCTAGACCCTGAATAAAAGGCCCGAGAGCCAACTTATTGGGGTCGGGGCCTTTTCCCTCCCTAGGTTAACAAATTGCAACCCCTCCCTAGGTCTGCAGGGAACCGGATAATTCCAGGAAGAACCACCCTGAGGGCCCTGGCCCCAAGCCACCTGCAGACCCAAGCATGCTGAGTATCCCCGCCTGTCATGCAGGAGATGGGGGTTCGATTCCTGCCCTGTTCTAAGTGTATAAAACCTGTATGCAGAGATTGCTTGGGGTTCGCCTCTCCCTTTGTACAGGTGAACCCTGGTGCACCTGAGGAATAAACCTCTTGCTTTTGCAGCGAGTCTTGTCTCCGAGTCTCTCACTCGGGGGTCTCTTAAGGGTAAGACTCGATTCGGGTCTTACACTCCAAACATGCAATACTCAGAATTCTAAGCCCGGGAGTTTACAAGAAGAGCTGGTAGGACATAGAAAGCTAGAGTCAGCTAAGAGACTGTGGAATAAAAACGGGAAAACCAAGTCCAAATTCAGGAAGATGCTCGTTTCCTCCACCCTGCCGGACATCACTAAGGCATGGTCCCACCTGCCTCCTCTTCTGGGAGGGTGAAGTGCAGGGCAAGAGAGGGCCTTTCTTAGTCCCTTCTGGCTAGCTTTGGGAGAGTTGCTCTAACCCTGCTTACACAAAGCTGTGGCAGCAAAGGTGTTTGGGGAGTGGAGACAAGAGCGAGAAAAGAGAGGCCTGGCACAGTCAAAACTGGCAGACCAAGAAAGGCAGGTGAGAAGACGTTGCAAAGAGCAGAGGGAGGCCATCTTAGGAGAGTACAGTCAGGTAGAGGGCAATTACAACCAAGTTTCGTTCAGTAAGGCATCCATTTTTTGTTGTTTCAGGAGGAATGAGGGAGGGAGGCAAGGATTGGGGGGCTTGGACAAAGGCCACACAGTTCCAGAACCGGCCACAGAGGGGTGTCGGGATGGAGGATAGGAGAAGCCTCTACTTCGGACTGGGGCAGGAAGGCAGGGGTCCCAGCTCTCGTCTTAAAGCAAGCTTCTGGGCTGGCTAGTTACCATAGAAGAGGCCTTGACAGAAAGAATCTGAGCAGTACGGGAAAAGTACATTCCTCCTCTGAAACTGGAGGCAAATGAAAAGAAAGGATGGAGAATCATGAACAGCAGCATACACTTCCACAAAATTCTCCTGTGACTGCCCCTCTCCAAGTCAAGATGGCGCATACACGTGACAAGGACTGACACTTTTGCTTTTAACGCTCACTTCTTCACAGTGAGGGCAAGTCTCTCAAAAGAAACAGGCAATGATGTCGGCCTTCATCAGAGGGCATGGTCACTGCGTCCATGCCAAACCATGGTACGCTTGTTACTAACATGGACAGAGAAGGCTGTTTTCTTTCATAGGGCTAACTTCAGCAGAAGGGGGCTGTCCTTTGGGCTGAGATTACACCTTTTTAATTTTTTCTTTTTAATATTAAAATATTCTTTGGTCTTTGCCAATCATGAAATATTCATGACCAGAGTTTGTGGTTTTCCCTCTCGTCTTGTCTAGAAAAATTAAAATATGATACACTTCTAGCAAATCCCCTACCAATTATTTTTGTATTCCAGGTTCTCAAATTATTTGAGATCCATTGTTAAGAAACTGATATTTAAAACCATCTCAAAAATACATGTTCTAATAAAACATTTTTTTTAATGATGTTATTTTTGAAAACACTAGGAGAAATATTTCTTGTTAGGTGGCCCCTCTTAGAGTTCACAGCTTCATCCCAGAACATCAGTTGAATTGTGACCTCTTTTCCATGAGGCAGAATTCAAAGATGACCCAAAAGGACCAAGGAGAAGACACACTGGAGACAGCAGTGAATAGGGCTGGGGTGCGACTTGAGCTCATCCAACCTGAAATCCCAGACCTATCGAACAGGACAAGTTTCCATAATTCATCTTGTCTACCTTATCTGAAGCTCTTTCGAAAAGAAAAAAAGAGTACCCAAAGATTCACAATCAGCTAAAAGGGGAGCAGAGCGAGCGACCGAAGCCAGGTCTCCCAACACCCACTCAATGTCTCCCTGCACCCAGTTTAGGATTATACATATCAGCCTCTTCCTTAACAAACAAGGCTTGTACCAAACTGTGGTGGCCTTCACCCAGGATGACAGAAGCCTATCAGGGGCCACAGATCCCCCTGGGGTGCTGCGTTAGCCATCCAACGCCCTTCTGATTGTATGACTCATGGCTGTTACTGCCCCCTCCCCACCTCTTGGCCTTTCCTCGGGAAAGGCTTCTTTTTAAGGACTCAAAAAGCCAGTTCCAAGGCTCAGGCTTTCAAATCCTACAAAACTCCTAGTAGTTGCAACAGGAGTTTCCTGCAACCCTCACCCTCATCCCCTCTGTTCCTTCTGCATCTCCCTTGCTGCCTGATACCTCCCCCAGAAGTGGCATCTTGTCACTTGTCAACTCCACCTCATGTGAGTCCCGATTCTCCAATATTGGCACTAAAATTCTCATTGTAGTCTTTTGAGGCTGAAAGATCAGGAATTACAAGTATGCTTGTAGGGTCTAGCCTCATGACCTGACGATGTGACCAAGGATCACGATGGGCAGGGTGCCCTGATGGCATTAGATGAGGGAAGAGTCTGGGCCACTCTAAAGAACGGGAGTAGATTCAGGAAAGCTTCACAGAGAAGACATTTGAGCTGTGTCTTAAAGCACAAGTTAGAAGTGGACCCCATCCAGCACCCCACCCTTCCCTAGGAGCAAAGCAGGAGAGGACCCAGGAGCTGAAGTGCAGGCACTGTGTGGTAGGAGCTGAATAGACACCAAGTGTTCCTTTATGCAGATTCAGGATAGACCTCCCAATTGATAGTATGCTAACTTCTATCCATTGATATAAACTGAGATTTCATGTCAGAGTGCCATTTAAGTTACTCTGTATCTTCTTGCGAGTTTGTAGAATCATTTGGTTTCCTAAAGGCCATGCCATGAAAGAAAAATACAAAATACTACATAAGAAATTCATGCTTTAACTGTTCCATGAACAAGTTTGATGAGTTTGATATCTCACCAGCATGGATGTCCCTGCTGAAAAGTAATGATACAACCACTTTGTGGTATTTATGACAAGGTATTTAGAGATCATGAACCTGTGTATTAAAAAGTTTGCTGAAACAGGAACATATTCTATACATCTTTGTTGAAAGAATGCTCATGCGGGAATCAGGACCACCCGATGCTCAGCTCTGGCTCAGCTCCAAACACTCAGTATCCCTTCCCTAACTCGCCCTCTGCTTTACTGTCTCTTCTGTAGAATGGAAGCAGTTGCCTATGGCGGGGGGGGGGGGGGGGGGGGATAGATGGTTTCTAAGGACCTTCCAGTTTACGCTCTTCGTAGACTGGAAGCAGTTGCCTATTGGCGGGGGGGGGGGAATAGATGGTTTCTAAGGACTCTTCCAGTTCTGCCATTTCCAGGACTAAATTCAAGGAATTCTTTTGTTGAACAATGGCCCAGAACATCCCCTTCATGCCTATCCATCATCTTTATCATTTGTGTCTGAAACTCTGAATCCCCTTTCTCTCAAGAACTCTTACTATTGGTAATTTGCTCGTTCAAACATGGTTCTACTGCTAATAATCCCTGCTGTGCCCCACTTCAGCTGAGGGCTTCAGGAGCCAGCAGGACAAATCCAAGTGAGAGATGAGAAGCTGGGTCCAGGACAATGAATCATCTCAGGAGAGAACAGGCTTGCTAGGTGCTTTGCATCAAATTAGAAAATGAGGCCTGAGCTGATGGCTATTGATGTGAGCTTGCTGCATAGCTAGCGAGAAGTTGGGAGAGGAAGTAGCTGGGGCTAGACCCCCATTTGCCAGTTCTGCATGGGTTTGCTGAAGCCAGCAAAAGCTTCTCTTAATCTAGTGCCTCAGAAGCCTTCAGAAAGAGGCAAGGGACAGGATGCTTCCTTCTCTCTGAAGCCCCATCTCCTTCTGTCCACTGATTGCTCTTCTGTCTGAGGAGCAACTGGGCTTCTTGCCATCAGTGCCAGATCTCCATCTGGTCCCTGCTTCACATGGCTTTCAATTAAGCAAAGAAACAATCCCACCCCCAAAAAGACAAAGTCCATCCAGTCACAGGGGCTGCTGCCCAGCCGACAGATGTTTTGGCCCTTCTTGCTGTATAGCCAGGCATGTGCTGACCCCAAAGGTGAAATGGCCCACTCTCATCCCCCAGTTGGCCAGTTGCTACCCAGGATCATTCAAGAATTTTGACATTTGTCTTTCCTCCCCTACTCCTGCCTCCACAGCTCCTAGTGACTCTTAGGACAGAGCTGTTCCCAGCATGGCCTTTCTTCAGATCAGCTGGAGGAAGGAAAAGATGGACAGAGACCCCTAAACATTTGGTGGGAGAAGAAACGAGGTCAGCGAGCTCTGCCACAGCTGCTCAAGCACTACATCTGTAGCCCTGGCCTGTGCTTTTGCAAAGACAAGGCCCCAGAAGCCCATTCATATACTTTCTTCCCCATATACAGAGAACAACCTCAGCGAGAAGTCCTTTAATAGGAACTTAATTGATGAGTAGGAAAAGTGTATTTTTTTTCCAGCTTAGAGCCTGGGTGCTCAGCCACCCTATTTGCATGCAGTCCACAACCTAGGGACTTAACATGCTATGTAGCTTTTTCAAATTTGGAGGAGCACTCAACAAAATGATATTTTGAGCCCAGAGGGTAGGGACACTGAGGTCTCACAGAACATCAATGGAAGGTTTGACAGAGGAGGTGACATTTAAACTAGGTCCAGAGGAGAGGAAGTAGAAATTGGAGACTTCTATTTGCGAGGCTGTAGGTGACATTTAAACTAGGTCCAGAGGAGAGGAAGTAGAAATTGGAGACTTCTATTTGCGAGGCTGTATCTCTAAGGGCAGAAGATGTATGGGCAATCTAGGCAACAGGATGGTACAATATCAGTCCATGAGGCAGAAACAGTTATCCCAAATACACTCATCAGACACCCAAGAGTCCTGAACCACCAGTTTGAATAAAAGTCATATCTTCATAGAAATCCATATAAAAGGCTTTGTGAGGAAAGTGACCCCTCCTAAAGAGTCCTAAAAAGAGGTCAACTGCATGACCTCAACTCAACTTCTTGTCTAGGTTCTTTGGAGTCTTCCAACATTTTTCTCCATGACTTGGATGGCCCAGCTTTTATCACAGACCATACTCATAAGGCTACCCACAGCCTGTCAACTTGTCATACAAAGTCCTGAAAGTCACTTCAGTGCTTTTCAACTATTTGCATAGGAGATGGTCTCCATGGGCGATGGGCGGGTGTAACAGAAAGAGGTTTGAGTTGCTCATGGGGTCCTGAGTGGAACTTACTCTCTACTCAGCTGGCAGAACAGAGTGTTTCAGGAAGAAGCTCCTAATAGGCCTGCTCCCCTGACGTCATCCTGACTCTGAGCTTTGGAAGCTCCTGGGCCACAGACTTCAGAGTCCGAGCAATGCCATCGCCAGTTCCTCTAGCTCTGTGCTGGGAACCACACCCAGTGCCACTTCCTCGTGGAAGCAGCAGCCCTTCCCAGAAGGGTATGCATTTCCTCCTCGTTTCTTCTCCCACCAAATGTTTAGGGGTCTTTGTTCATGCCGTATATTTTGTTGTTGTTGTTAAATAAATATATATATATTTTTTTATTTTTAAAAATATATTTTTATATATTTTATATATTTTATATATATATTTTTTTAAAGAAACAGCAGGAAGGAGAAAGAGGCAAAGAGAAGTGAACGGAAAGCTAAGGAAGGAAACTGCCTTGCAGGGAGAGACCATGCAGCCAGCTCATGGTTAGGGAACATTGCCAGTGACGAAACCAGGCCCAAAAGAAACTTCCACGCTGAGGGTTAAAAGCAATCCTGTGCTTGGGCTTGGAAGAGGCATAAGAAAACTGAACATTCGAGGTGACCTGCTGGAGGCAAGCAGAGGCTGGAGACAAACTGAAAGAGCAGCTGTCTAGGAAAATTCCTGAAAGACAGTTCCTCACAATGGAATTGGCCATCTTGCCTTGAGAATTTCCTCCTGTCAGAAACCCTGGGGTTATCTCTTCTATGATCATTCTTGTCCCCCAAGTTCAAATGCCGAGCCTTGAACCGAGATGCCACAAACCTTCCTTCCCTGATTACAATGATTTCTGCTCCTAACTCTACGTGAGGCAGGATTTACTTCATTTTCAATGCAGGGGCACTCCAAGGCCAAGACTCCTTCCACCAAGTCAGGCGCAGAAACGATCAAGCAGACAATGCCCATTGCCCCCCAAAGGTTCTTAGGATCAGGGTACATGCCCCCATGCTGACTTTACTACGACTGGCCCACCACATCACCCTCCCTTCTTATCTTGCTGTCTGAAGCACACTGTTGCTTTCCCTGCCCTGAATCTTCTGCTCTTCATCTTTTAAATGATTAGAACCTAATGTAAAGGACCAGATCCCTGATAAGCATATGGGTCTCTGAGGAGTTATAAAGATGGCATATTCTTCCCTCTTCTCTGTCTGAAGCAAAGGCCTGCCCTCCCTACCCTTCACCCCGCTCCTAGCCAGCAGGGTTCTCTTTCCGCTCAATCGAGTCCAAACCAGTCCAGGTAAGACAGAGGCCAGACACGGACACCTCTTTATTTAAAGCTTTAAACCTGTCGGCCTTTTTTTCCTTTAAGTCAACCAATCCAAACTTAGGGTAGGGGAACCACTAAAACCTGGGTTCTCTGCTGGGGAGGTAGGGAGTTTGGATTCTTGACATCTGCACTCCCTTCCCCACTTATGGAGAGCTTTATTTCTTTGTGTTTCTATTTGGATCTGTGATTCTTTATCTTTCAATAAAAGTTAATTTGCTTCTTGCTCACTGGTCTTGAACTTTTCTTGCCTTTTAATTCTTTGATTGACTGAGAAAACAAACTCAGCCCTTACCCCTAGATTAATGTGCCTACAACACTAGTTTATCTATCACTTTCTTTTCCTTGAAGTATCAGTGGGTTGATACTTAGCTTTACAAGGCTAAGGTGACAACTACTAACTAACTTTGGCCCATCGGGATGACTATAATCCTGGAGCAATATTGGTTATCTAGGGATTTAAAACAAAAGTCCAAGGGCTGGAGAAATGGTTCAGCAGTTACCAGTGCTTGCTGCTCTTACAGAGGACCTGAGTTTGTTGTCCAGTACCCACCATCATGCAGGTCACAACTGCCAACACAGCACCAGCTTCAAGGGCTGACACCCTCTTCTGCCATCCATAGGCCCCTCACATATGTAAGCATACACATATGCAGACAAACACACATATACACATAAATAAAAATAAATCTTCAAAAAGGTCCAGAGGCTAGGAAACTACCAAAGATTAAGTAAAAATTGTTCTGGAAAGTCACACATTTTTTAAAAAAACAGTTAATATGTTTTCCCTGCCATAGAAAAGTCTTCACAAAATCTTTTTTGTATTCTTCACAAAAAGTTGCAATTCCCAAATAAAGACAAAAAGAACTCCTCTAGGCTTCGTGTGTTTCTCCCCTTTATTTATTCCCCGTTATCCTTTTTAAACCCTGCTTTGAGTTCTTACCAAGGACCTCGGGGCCATCTTTCCTCTCCCCAGTGACACCTCTAAAGCCTCCTCTTCCTCACCTTTTGCTCACACACTTGACAATGCATGTCCACACTGCTTCCCCTGGAGACATGAGCTACGAAATGAAACTATTGCAAATTCAAGAGAAAGGTCTTGACCATATTCATTCTTTCAGGTCCCATCTCCCATTCTAGTGTGAAGGGGCCTTGGTCACCCCAGGGAACAGAGACTCTGCCTAGGCCAAGAGTATGCCACTAACCCTCCCATCTTCCAAATCACAGGCTCTTATAGCGGTAGGGGACAAGGGCTTAGCCTAATTGTCCTCAGAGGTCACCTAACAAATCCAGATATCAGCCGTCAACTTTTAGTCATTATTGTACATGATGACCTGTTTTTGTTCTTATGCCAAAATTAGAGCAACACTGAGGAAAAAAATATGTTAAGGCGACCACGTGTCACCTTCAGCATCGTCGGTGCCCATAGTCTGTTCTCCTGTGCCCTTCTCTCGACAGCCCCCATCTGACACACACAGACCACAGCTTTAAACCAAAAGTGTCTGACATTATAACTCGGACTGATCCACCCCTATGACAAGTCTTCTGGAAAGTATACAGAGGTGAAGCTGAAATGTGGCCTCCTTTGAGGCCTGTGCTGCATGGTTTTACCTCTTCTGAACACACAAGACCCTTAGAATTGCCTTTGGCATGGATTTGATGTTTTTGCTTCGTTTTGTT
Organism: Rhizomys pruinosus; assembly: GCA_009823505.1. Taxonomy (NCBI): domain Eukaryota; kingdom Metazoa; phylum Chordata; class Mammalia; order Rodentia; family Spalacidae; genus Rhizomys; species Rhizomys pruinosus. Next base: position 1,610,724 of record VZQC01005922.1, read on the forward strand.
TTTTACCACTAGATAGTAAGCTCCTCTAGGGCAGGATCCATGTCTGATTCATCTCTGGGTCCCCTGCAAGGCTGAACCTGGGGCAGGGGGTTCCCCTAAGAGGCCTACAGGAGAGGCCAAGGAGGAATGAGGCTCTAACTCTGTAGCCCCAAATACCAGGAAGCTGGGAGGAGTTTGGACGCGGGACTCTATCTCCTTTAAGGCTAGCCACGCCCCTTCCCGCTCTGGGTCCTTCTCTGAACCTTTCTTTTTTTTTTTTTTTTTTTTTTTTTTTTTTTTTTTTT